>SJXQ01000361.1:581410-651676 GCA_006408695.1 Aepyceros melampus
CCATCAGCAGATGAATGGATAAGAAAGCTGTGGTACATATACACAATGGAGTATTACTCAGCTATTAAAAAGAATACATTTGAATCAGTTCAAATGAGGTGGATGATGCTGGAGCCAATTATACAGAGTGAAGTAAGCCAGAAAGAAAAACACCAATCCAGTATACTTACACATATATATTTAGAATGATGGTAATGATAAACCTGTATGCAAGACAGCAGGAGAGACACAGATGTATAGAACGGCCTTTTGGACTCTGTAGGAGAGGGAGAGGGTGGGATGGGTTGGCAGAGTGGCAGTGTAACATGTGTGGAAAAAAAAAAAGACAGGTATTTCACTGTTGCTTATGGAACAAGGGGACATTACAACTAATGATATATGAACTTTGTTCACCACTTATTTTTCACTTTCAGTTTTACTGCTGTTAGTGGGAAAAGCATAAAGTGATTTTAGTTGCTGTATATCAACAGAACTACTTAGCTTAGGCAAAATAAAATTTTTAACACACACACACACACACAAATCCTAAATCTTAGAGTTTGATTATAACCACATTTTATTAAAAAGATAAATGCTGGGAAAAGTTGAGAGATCTTCATCTAATACATTTTATAGTGAATCTTATTACTTAAGAAGATTTGGCTACTGACCAAATTAAATGTCTCTTATTCCCTTGCTTTTAAAAGGAAGAAGTCTCAAAGTAATCTGACTAAAGTACAATGATTTAGTCTACTTTTATTCTAGTTCAGTATGGAACATTGAAGACTATATATACATGAATACAGATGGTTTATTAAGAAGTGACAGAGAAGCAAAAAGAAATATAAGGCAAGGAAGAATGGGAAAGAAAGAAATGGTTCATTACACAGAGGTCCTTTCTCCATGAAGAGACTCAAACCTCCCCTCTATTGCTTGCAACATTGGCAGAGAGGCTCCAGAGAAAACACCATGCTCCAAATGGAGAGGGATTGTCTGTCTGCTTCCACCATCTTCCACTGGTCAGTGTTTGCCCACAGGGAGTTCCAGTTTGCATTTGACATGTCAGATGATTGAACTGCCCGGGTGTACATGGGAAGTAGTCTCCTCAGCAGCAGCTTGAACTGAGCAAAGGATCAAGTGCTCCAGAGACAGGTAAACCAATAATCTAAAACAGTGCATGTGAGCGAGTGAAGTTGCTCAGTCGTGTCTGACTCTTTGCAACCCCATGGACTGTAGCCTACAAGGCTCCTCTGTCCATGGAATTTTCCAGGCAAGATTACTGGAGTGGGTTGCCGTTTCCTTCTCCAGGGGATCTTCCTGATCCAGGGATCGAACCCAAGTCTCCCGCGTTGAGACACTTTACCATCTGAGTCACCAGGGAAGTCCTGAATAAGTGTATAAACAGTCCATAAGAGGTGTCAAATAGCACATTCATAGTCCTGACCATTTTTCCTTCATCAAATATGCTTGAGTGTCATGTGGCACCAAGTTTCCTTTCTTAAATCCCTTCAGTTCCTATTGTTGGATTTTAAACAGACGTGAGTGAGAGAGGTCTTTCATTCTCAGAAAGACCATAGGTCAGTTTGAAACATATTATACTGAAGGATGTGGAGCATAAAAATTAGATACTGACCTTCTAGTCTCGTTGTCCAGTCTCAAGCAGTGTAGAGTGCCGTGGCTCTGGGCAATTGATTCCAGTGCTGCAACCCTGGTAAGCTTACCCTGAACTTTCAAAAGAGACTTATGGTCAGTAGAAATTGGAGTTTTCTGCCCAAGAGGCATTCATTTTCACCCTAGAGTCATTCTTTTTAATTATAAAAATATCTTCTTAAAGCATATAAACCTAGGGAGATAAATACTGTTGTTATTCAGTCACTCAGTCAAGTCCTACTCTTTGTGACCCCATGGCCTGCAGCACACCAGGCTTCCCTGTCCTTCCCTATCTTCTGGAGCCTGCTCCAACTCATGTCCATTTAGTCAGTGATGTCATCCAACCTTCTCATCCTCTGTCGTCCCCTTCTCCTCCTGCCTTCAATCTTTCCCAGTATCAGGGTCTTTTCAGTGAGTTGGTTCTTCACATCATGTGGCCAAAATATTGGAGTTTCAGCTTCAGCATCAGTCCTTCTGATGAAAGAATGTTCAGGGTTAATTTCCTTTAGGATGGACTGGTTGGATCTCCTTGCAGTCCAAGGGCCTCTCAAGAGTCTTCTCCAACACCACAGTTCAAAAGCATCGATTCTTGCATGTTCAGCTTCCTTTATGGTCCAACTCTCACATCCATACATGACTATTGGAAAAACCAACACTTTAACTAGATGGACCTTTGTTGCCAAAGTAATATCTCTGGTTTTTAATATGCTGTCTAGGTTGGTCATAACTTTTCTTCCAAGGAGAAAGTGTCTTTTAATTTCATGGCTTCAATCACCATCTGCATTGATTTTGGAGCCCCAAAAATTAAAGTCTGTCACTGTTTCCATTGTTTCCCCACCTATTTCCCATGAAGTGATGGGACCAGATGCCATGATCTTCGTTTTCAGAATGTTGAGCTTTAAGCCAACTTTTCCACTCTCCCCTTTCACTTTCATCAAGAGGCCTTTTTGTTCCTCTTCACTTTCTGCCATAAGGGTGGTGTCATCTGCATATCTGAGGTTATTGATATTTCTCCTGGCAATCTTGATTCCAGCTTGTGCTTCCTCCAGTCCAGCATTTCGCAAGATGTACTCTGCATATAAGTTAAACAAGCAGGATGACAATAAACAGTCTTGATGTTCTCCTCTCCCAATTTTGAACCAGTTGGGTTAAGAAGTGATTTTAATTAGTAAATTAAAACCAGTAAATTCTTAGACTAGTATTCTCTCTGTGAGTTGTCCTATATGAAAGATGTTCTCTGAACTATAATTTATTTTAACATACTTTAAATGAATAGATTTCAGAAATCACTTTAAAACATAGTAAGTCATAGTTGAGTCTCTCCTAGGTTTCTTTTAGGTTTTATCTAAGGATTGCAAAAATAAATTTGTTTAAATGTTAAATGTCCTTCTGTTGTGTTTTGAAAGAGGAATCGCAAATAGTTCCTCACACTAGCTCCTGACTTGCAGAAATAAAAATCCACAAACCAGATGGATCTCTTTAGATAAAAGACAGTATGTAAAAGTCTAGTAACTAGACTGCATACTAGAGGACCATATCCCATATTGTACATGCAATACATAACATATACTATAGACAAGTATGTCTTTCGGAAGGGAGGATTGGAAATGTTATCAGTGCAAAAAGAAAATAAGAAAGGAAAAAATAAAATGGCAAGCCAATATCTTGTACAAACTAATGTACTTTGAATTGAGGAACATTAACTCAAGTATATGAACTGAGGGATTGGGGGCAGGAGGAGAAGGGGGCGACAGAGGATGACATGGCTGAATGGCATCATTAACTCGATGGATGTGAATCTGAGTGAACTCCGAGAGCTGGTGATGGACAGGGAGGCCTGGTGTGCTGCGATTCATGGGGTCTCAAAGAGTCAGACACGACTGAGCGACTGAACTGAACTGAACTGATGAACTCAGGGAACACCAAAGTTTTAAAATAAAAGTAGAATAGGAAGAAATGCATTTCAAACTGTATTTTATTTTCCTTCTTCCTTATCTGGTGATTTTTCACAGATTTTTAAAGTCAGTTCAGTTCAGTCACTCAGTCGTGTCCAACTCTTTGCAACCCCATGAATCGCAGCACGCCAGGCCTCCCTGTCCATCACCAACTCCCACAGTTCACTCAGACTCACATCCATTCAGTCCATGATGCCATTCAGCCATCTCATCCTCTGTCGTCCCCTTCTCCTCCTGCCTCCAGTCCCTTCCAGCATCAGAGTCTTTTCCAATGAGTCAACTCTTCGCATGAGGTGGCCAAAGAACTGGAGTTTCAGCTTCAGCATCATTCCTTCCAAAGAAATCCCAGGGCTGATCTCCTTCAGAATGGACTGGTTGGATCTCCTTGCAGTCCAAGGGACCCCTTCTCCAACACCACAGTTCAAAAGCATCAATTCTTCGGTGCTCAGCCTTCTTCACAGTCCAACTCTCACATCCATACATGACCACAGGAAAAACCATAGCCTTGACTAGACGGACCTTTGTTGACAAAGTAATGTCTCTGTCCAAATGAGGCACCATGAGGATTCTCAGGGTGAGAAAGTGCAGATACTGGCCCCAGATAGCTGAGGCACATACAAAGGAGTGATTTCAGTGAGCTTAGATGCTTGCATCTTCCCAAACAGAAAAGTGCTAAATTCATCAACTTGAGATGTCTGGTTTTCTTTAATTAACAATAAGCTTTTCAAGTTCCAACTACCTTGTCTTTGTTGCAAAACCTCCAATATAGCTTGTTTTCTCTCTTACCACTTCAGAGAAGTTATAAGAGATAACTGAGATGCTGGGTCCTGGGGTTAAATCCTCAGTTTTGTCCACTGAATAAAACATAATTCTCAACTTTTAGGCTGCATAACTTTTTTTTTAGTTGACAATCGAATAGGTGATCAATGGAGAAAAGAAAAAAAATTGACATATAAACCCTGAAAACTCTGCAAACACAAATTCTTTAAGAAGGTGAATATATTTCAATATAACCTTCTATCTAAGCCTATTTATTTCAAATAAATGTAACCACAATCTCCTAATGTTTTTGGACTCTGTGTTTAAGCACATTAACTATATTACAGCACAGTATTTTTTTAGAATAGTAATAACGAATCTATAACCAATTGACTTATGAAACATCTCAGTTACTTTGGAGATACAAGCATGAAGCAGGGCAAAGACTAATAGAGTTTTGCCAAGAAAATGCACTGGTCATAGCAAACACCCTCTTCCAATGACACAGAATGCTCTACACATGGACATCACCAGATGGTCAACACCGAAATCAGATTGATTATATTTTTTGCAGCCAAAGATGGAGAAGCTCTATACAGTCAACAAAAACAAGACCAGGAGCTGACTGTGGCTCAGATCATGAACTCCTTATTGCCAAATTCAGACTGAAATTGAAGAAATTGTCTTTGTTCACTTTCAATATTCTCTTCTTTTGTAAATTTGAAATTAGCTCTAGATGTATATATGAATCAACCATGGCAATATGTCACACATCAATTTGGCTATATTGTAGTACCCAGCAATTGAAACACTAATCTAGATGTTGCTGTGGAGGTATTTTGTAGGCATGCTTGACATCTACTATCAGTAGACTTGAAATCAAGGAGATTATTGGCAGTAATCTGGGTGAGCCTCAACCAGTCATTTGAATGACCTTTAGAGTGTGACTGAAGTTTTCTAGAAAGAAGCAATTTTGCTTCTCAGCTTCATTTTTTGACCTGCTTATAAATTTCCAGCCTGTCCTCTGGCCTATGGATGTCAGGCTTGCCCAGCCAGATCCCCACAATCATGTAAGCCAATTCCTTGGGGAAAAAATCTGTGTCTATGTGAAAGCAAAAGCTACTCAGTCATGTCTGACTCTTTGCGACCCCATGGAATTTTCCAGGCCAGGATGCTAACTTTGGTTGCTGTTCCCTTCTCCAGGGGATCTTCCCAACCCAGGGACCAAACCCAGGTCTCCTGCATTGCTGGTGGATTGTTTACCAGCTGAGTCCCCAGGGAAGCCCAAGAATACTGGAGTAGGTAGCCTATCCCTTCTCCAGGGGATATTTTCTGACCCAGGAATCAAACCAGGGTCTCCTGCATTGCAGCTGTCTTCTTTACCACCTGAGCTACCAGGGAAGTCCATGTGTGTGTGTGTATTTCTGTTTTTCTGGTAGAATTCTGACTGATATAACCTTCAAACTTTGGACTGTCAAACACAGTAATCAAAATTATGAACAAAATAATCAGTACTTTCAGTATCAGTAATGAATTTGGTTTGAAGTGGCACAAATCCTCAAAACCAAAGAGGCTGTTTGGATTGTTCTCCTTGATTATGAATCAACTATGTTCTGAAAGTCTGACATTGCTGTAGAAAGGTGGTTTTATATATGAGCCTGTATTTAGAGGTTTACCTCATTTTCTGAATAGTTTTCTTGATTCATATTCTTAGGACTTTGTTTGTTGGCACATACCTTCACAGTTGCAAGATGTAGATCATAGGTGATAATTTTAGGTAGACAACTAATGAGATCATGTTGGAATAAAAAATTGTCATCAGCAACAAAAATTTTCTCAATTTTTATACAATTATGAATTGCTTACTTTCACATGAAATGTTTCAAATACTTTCAGTAAAATAACTCATTCATTTTAGCATGCTCCATTTTCAAATATACTTCCAGTCTTTGTTTTCTTTATTTTAAAACATTCAGGCAATTCTCTCAATGAAACAATACAGATTTTTTTCCTATTCTAACAAAGAGTGTTACCCAGTTGATATTACACACATTGAATCAAAATATTTTGAGTGAACATTCATTTCTATATGTATAGATTTATTATCACTTCTTAAAATGCAGGTAATGGGAAAGCAAAAACTTAAGAAGATGAAGATGGAATAAGTGGAATCGCAGAGTCAGAACCAGCTCTCACACAAGAGTTGCCACTTTGGCACTTGCTAATCAGGGTGCATCCAGGTTAAGTCCTCAGTTTCGTCCACTGAATAAAACATAATTCTCAACTTTTAGGCTGCATAACCTTTTTTTTTTAGTTGACAATCGAATAGGTGATCAATGGAGAAAAGAAAAAAAAAATTGACATATAAACCCTGCAAACCCTGCAAACACAAATTCATTAAGAACATGAATATATTTCAATCTAAGTTTCTATCTAAGCCTATTTATTTCAAATAAATGTAACCACAATTTCCTAATGTTTTTGGACTCTGTGTTTAAGCACATTAACCATATTAAAACACAGTATTTTTTTAGAATAGTAATAATGAATCTATAACCAACTGACCTATGAAACATCTCAGTTACTTTGGAGATACAAGCATGAAGCGTCTTTTATTTTTGTTTCAATCACTGCTTTCAAATCTCCTGTGTCAAGTCTTCCTTTCTGGCTGTGTCTTAAGCACCTGGTAGAGAGAACTAATTCTGTAACACTTCCGTCAGTCTTTCATCACTGAAATTAGTTCACTCGTTACAATTTCATATCTAATTCAAAGGCATTCTTTTCCCTTTGTGTTCAGTTTAGTCACTCAGTTGTGTCCGACTCTTTGCTACCCATGGACTTCAGCACACTAGGCTTCCCTGTCCATCACCAACTCCCAGAGTTTACTCAAACTCATGTCCATCAAATCAGTGATGCTGTCCAACCATCTCGTCCACTCTCGTCCCCTTCTCCTCCTGCCTTCAATCTTCCCCAGCATCAGGGTCTTTTACCTTTGTAACATGTAAACACTGAAAGACCAAAGGCAACCAAGAAGCAGAGGACTTGACCTCACTCATTCTCTAGAGACATTTGCCCTTCAAAACTTTCTCTGACTTCCAAGACTGGAAGGACTGTAGCCTGAGAAGGGGGAGGACTTGATAATCCCCTCCATTCCAATATGCAGCTGACCTTCACAAAGGGAAAAGACCCTGATGCTGGGGAAGATTGAAGGCAGGAGGAGAAGGGGACGAGAGTGGACGAGATGGTTGGACAGCATCACTGATTTGATGGACATGAGTTTGAGTAAACTCTGGGAGTTGGTGATGGACAGGGAAGCCTAGTGTGCTGAAGTCCATGGGTAGCAAAGAGTCGGACACAACTGAGTGACTAAACTGAACACAAAGGGAAAAGAATGCCTTTGAATTAGATATGAAATTGTAACGAGTGAACTAATTTCAGTGATGAAAGACTGACGGAAGTGTTACAGAATTAGTTCTCTCTACCAGGTGCTTAAGACACAGCCAGAAAGGAAGACTTGACACAGGAGATTTGAAAGCAGTGATTGAAACAAAAATAAAAGACGCTTCATGCTTGTATCTCCAAAGTAACTGAGATGTTTCATAGGTCAGTTGGTTATAGATTCATTATTACTATTCTAAAAAAATACTGTGTTTTAATATGGTTAATGTGCTTAAACACAGAGTCCAAAAACATTAGGAAATTGTGGTTACATTTATTTGAAATAAATAGGCTTAGATAGAAACTTAGATTGAAATATATTCATGTTCTTAATGAATTTGTGTTTGCAGGGTTTGCAGGGTTTATATGTCAATTTTTTTTTTCTTTTCTCCATTGATCACCTATTCGATTGTCAACTAAAAAAAAAAGGTTATGCAGCCTAAAAGTTGAGAATTATGTTTTATTCAGTGGACGAAACTGAGGACTTAACCCCAGGACACAGCATTTCAGTTATCTCTTATAATTGTTCTGAAGAGGTAAGAGAGAAAACAAGCTACATAGGAGGTTTTGCAACAAAGACAAGGTAATTGGAACTTGAAAAGATTATTGTTAATTAAAGAAAACCAGACATCTCACGTTGATGAATTTAGCACTTTTCTGTTTGGGAAGATGCAGGCATCTAGGCTCACTGAAATCATTCCTTTGTATGTGCCTCAGCTATCTGGGGCCAGTATCCTGCACTTTCTCACCCTGAGAATCCTCATAGTGCCTCATTTAGGGTGGTAAGGAACTGGCTGCTAGACTGTGGGCATCCTGTTTCCATCCTGAGTTCCCTCAGGGCTCACTGTTGGGCAGCTGTAATGTGATACTTAGATGGCTGTAACACCTTTTGTTTACTGATGTGACAGGCAACATATTTCATTGACACTGTAAAGCATTGTATTGTTTTATAAATTAAACATAATTTTGTAAATAATAATGTTAACCTAAAATGTTAATCCTATCTCTCACCTGAGCTTTCATCTAACTACCATAAAATCTTTATCCTCACCTCTGTAAGTAACTCAAATTCCTTATTCCACTTCTCATCTCCCATTCAGCCTTCAACCCTTGCCTTCACCTTTACAAAAATACAGAATCTATTCTTCCTAATATAAAAACTGTTACCTCCTCAAATTCATCTCATGCAGTCATAAGAGTGAGGTTTTTGAAACACCAACTGATCATATCCACTCTCTTTCAAAATGTGTCAATAGCTCTCCATTTCCCATACAATGAAGAATTTAGCTTTGTGTTTGCAATGAAGATTTTTTTATATATATTCAGAGTATTGTCTCTATTGCTCCCAATTTCTTTTCCATTCTCAGTCCCTTTCATCTGTTTGCTACTGGCTCTTCAATCTCACCTCTCACCTCTTCTTTCTTCAAAGTTTGCAGTCAAATAATACTAGTTGATTATAGTTACTTTCAAACATTATCAAACCCCTTTGCTCTTTTTTCCCATGATCATAAAATGTTCCCTCCTACCGCTAAGAGTGCCACCACCCTCGTTTTCCCTCCAGTGAGATTTCTACATTCTTATTGAGTACCGGACTCATCCAGGAACAGAATAGATTGTTCTGAGTGTCAGTGTATTAAGTGTTCTTTGTTTGTGCTCCCATTTCCTCATTAAAATTATTACAGAAATATAATTTTTATCTATGTGCTACATTGGACTATGATCAGTTTGACAGGAGAGATGTTATACTCATCTTTGCTATCCAGTGTTTAGAATATTGACTGACAAAACAATTTTGATACTCTTTTAGAAAGAATTGCATCAATAAATAACATTTGTAAGATTCCTCTATTCAAACTTACTATACATTTACTTAAGAATACTATTACATAGCTCAAATCTTTATTCAAAAATACATCACAATAAATTTGGCTAGATGATGATCTGTTAAACACAACGGAAAACACAGACTGATTGTAACATGTCTTCACGTACAACACTAGAAATCATTAAGAAAGGAAATGATGTATTTGCTATGATCCCTTATATTTGCTATGATCCCTTAGGTGGCTTGAGTTGGTCCCACACACAGGTTCTTTCTACATCCTGAGGCATGATTTGTTGACATGAAGCCAAGATAAGTCACGTTTTGTTATCTTTTCTTATCTTTGGGGCAGTCCATTTCTGACATGGTAAGTTCTCCTCTTCCCTTCTAATGGAGATGTCTTAATTACAGAAGAGGTTTACCATGGGGGCTTTTTCTCTTCATATGGACATGAGTTTGAGTGCACTCCAGGAGATGGTGAAGGACAGGGAAGACTGGCATGCTGCAGTCCATGGGGTCACAAAGAATCAGACACAACTGACTGACTGAACAGCAAGCAACCAACCATCTCAGACAGTAATTCTATCTTTTGCATCTTTGATCCTTATTGTTTCTTCTCTCTTTACCAAAACACATTTTGAGTAGCTACTACGTTTGTGAATGTATAAAGTCTCTGCTAATCACTGTAAGGTCTTATTGCTTCCCTCCATGATTTCCTGTAGCATTTTTTCCCTATACTATTCACTTTTCCATTTAATTCTTTCTCCAACTGATAACAAATGATGTGTGGTCTAGCTCTAAATATGATATAAAGTGTGAAGTTTAGTCACTCATTCATGTCCAACTTTCTGTGACCCCCATGGACTATATCCCATCAGGCTCCTCTGTCCATGGCATTCTCCAGCAAGAGTACTGGAGTGGGTTTCCATTCCCTTCTCCAGGGGATCTTCTGGTTCCAGGGATCAAACCCAGGTCTCCCACGTTGCAGGCAGATTCTTTACCAGGGAGATTCTTATCTGCAGATTCTTTATCTGCAGGCAGATTTTAAGCCACCATGGAAGCCCAAATATATAATGTAAGCTGGCATGCTAACAAATGGATACTATCTCAGCATCAGTTTTCCCAAGCCTGAGACAAGGGAGCATACTCTGACACCTTATTTGGGGAAGTAATTATAAGGGACAAAAGAGGAGGACTGGGAAACATGAAACCAGGAAAGATTGCCAATTCAAGGCTAAATGGTTACTGCTCTGGACGATGGGGAACTAATTCCACTGGGGACTCACTTAGGAGCTATGTAAAGTAGTCCTTAGAATCATTCACCTTAGTCATTGATTCAGGGCGTACTTATCCACTGACCTCCCCCTCTTCAATGGCCAAAGGTTTGCCATACTTCCTGGTTTATCTTACCTCAGAATGGTGAGTGGATCCCTGCAGACACCCATGTGGAGGCCACAGAGAATTCCCACACCAAAGTGAGAAATGTGTGATGCTTCTAAGGCATAGCATTTCAGGTTGTACTGCATGGTGGTGGCACACTAAGCCAAGAGTGAAAGATGGTTTAGAGAAGGCCGGTCTCCACAGCACATGAGGAGGGACAGGAAAGCATTGTAGACGGGGTGATCATCAAGCGGCACAAGACATTGGCTTCAGCCTCAATGAATTACTACAGCCAGAATGAAATGCTTTGGCAAAGTCAATGAATATAAAGGAGAGATTTTTCCATTTCCCTTCTTCGGCATCTTACTTACAGGAATAATTTCATTCTGGCTTTGCTTAATGAGTTTTATGACCCTGGGCAAGTGAACACTTTGGCTGGACTCCAATTTCTTCATTTATGAAATGAGATGATCATTGAGCTCTGCTGCAGCTGTTACTTTATGATTCTATGAATCTACATCCTCATAGTACATTGAAACCTAAAATCCTACTATCCTTCCAGAAATATGTGTGTGTTAGTCACTCAGTCGTGTCCGACTCTTTCCATCCCCATGGACTGTAGCCCACCAGGCTCCTTTGTCCATGGGATTCTCCGGGCAAGAATACTGGAGTGGGTTGCCATTTCCTTCTCCAAATATGCACATTCGTATTACTATGCATTACTTTCCTTCTATATTCTCTGCTAGAATTTCTCCAGGGCTAGGAGATCCCACTAAGGCTCATTTTGGTTTCTCCTGTTCTGTACACTGATAATGATTTGTGAATTGCTTTGGAGTTTCCTAAATATTTATACAAGAAAAAAGTCTATAAAGAATGTAGCCTTGAAGAATATACTTAACGTTGACTTCAACAAAAATCTTAGTATATACCCATGGAAATAGTGACTTATAACTGCACACTAAATGGTAAATTTCCTGGGTTTTTCCACTAAGATGACAAAAAACAACTGAACTCTGAACTTATTCCCATGGCATCTAGACTAGGGGTCCCCAACCTTTGGTTCATGGGTTGGTATCAATCTGTGGTCTGTTAGAAACTGGGTCACACAGCAGGAGGTGAGCAGCAGGCAAACCTGAAACTATTCCCTCACCCCAGCCCATGGAAAAATTATCTTCCATAAGACTTGTCCCTGGTGCCAAAAAGGTTGGAGACTGCTGCTCTAGACAATGGACAATCTGACACATGAATTATGCTTCTTCATCTCTATCCAGGTTCCCCCTTCTCTCCTAATTCAAGAAACACTGGCTTGCTTTATCTTCTTACCAGTCTTAGCTCACCTCTGACTCAGTATCTCGCCATTTGTGTTCTTCCTGCCTGGACTGCTCTGTCCTTCTGTATCTTCTCCTTGTTATTCATCTCTCAGAGCAAATATCACATCCTCAAGAGAAGCCTGTCTTGCCCATACAGTCAAAATTCACTCCCATAACTCTGTATTTCTTTGCTTTATTTTTTCTTCCCCAAACTACTACCATCAGATTTTTTGGTTATCTAGTTTATATTTGGGCTTCTCTGATGACTCAATGGTGGAGAATCTGCCTACAATACAGGAGATATGGGTTCAATCCCTAGGTCAAGAAGATCCCCTGGCAAAGGAAATGGCAACCCACTCCATTATTCTTGCCTGGAAAATCCCAGGAACAGAGGAGCTTGCCAGGCTACAGTCCATGGGGTCATAAAACAGTTGAATTTGACTTAGCAACTAAACAACAACAAATTTATACTTAGTTAGGTACTCATGTGTTGTCTGTCTCTAATAAAATGTAGTCTTCCTTAGATTGTATCCCCTGTTTCTAGGAGAATATCTGGAACATAATCAATTTAAGATAAATATTTGTTGGCCAAATAAATGATTGCTGAGCAGTCCATGGTCAACATTCAAACAAAAGAGAACAAACATTGAACTTGAAACTAGAATTTTTAAGTTGTTTCTGATATGAGGTTATATAATCTGAGTATAATAACATGTATCCTATATTGCACAGGCTGGTGCTTTATGTTTCAACTTTATGTTTAATTATCTGACACTTTCCTTTAAAAAATATTCTATAAGAATGCATTCATGCATTCATTCTTTCATGCTTTATGCTTATGGTTTGAATCCCAGCCTCATTATATATTAGCTGTGACAACTTGTCCAAGTTGTTTAGCTACCATATGCCTCAGTTTCCTCACCTACAAAACAATGATGATGACAGTACCCACTTCACGTATTATATCTGGAGTACTTAGAAACTACCTAACACAGTTTTAGCTACTATTTTTTTCATTCTATCATTTGTAAACATTTCAATACTTTCTTATTTGTTTATTAGTTTTTAACACACAGTGAAAGAATCCACGTGTTTTTCTACCATCTTAGTGCTACTTTATGAATAAATTTATTTTTCCCAATTATAGAATTAATTCCCTCAACTTACTTAATATGTGTATTTAAAACATTTGATGAAAATGTTCCCCTTTATAATGATCACTGGTCTTCATGAATAGTGGGGAAAATATCACATCTACTTTTTCAAGTCAATTTTCTTTTCATTTCAACATACTTCAAAAAAAGCTCATTTTATTGCACTATAATTTATTTATTATAATCAAAATAAAATTTTGAGAAAAGCAGTTCCTGAAATTAATGAAAAGATTTGTATATATAACCACAATTGATGTGTATTTGTTGTTTTTCCAGATTTGTAACTTTAAAAGTACAGTAAATAAAACATGTTTCAGAATAGTTCTTATAATTTAAAATAGTTTATACCAAAAATGAAATGTGAAGCAAAATATTATTCATAAATTATAGTTTATATCTATTTTTCCAGTTATAGTCAGAAGTGTTAATTTCTTACTAAGAACTTCATATGCTTCATTTTCTAATAATAGAAATATAAATGAAACTCCAAAAATGTTCTTCTAAATATATTTTAAAACTGAACAAACATAATTCCTTTATTTATTTGCAGTTGGCCATCTCTTCTATTTCCTGGAAAGATCAATCTAAATCTTTATCATTAGCCCAAAGTCCCCAGGTATACACCTGCATGGACATTCCTCTGCACATAAAATAAGACCATCAGATGTGAACCTTTTGATTTCCCTCTGCCTCCAGTCATAATGATCTCTTCATTCACTCATATTCACTTTCTGTTTTCTGTGAAAGATCAAGAAAAGGACCCCATTTTCAAGTTCAGTGCCTTGATCCCTTTGACTTGCTAGAGTAGAGTATTATTAGATGTACGTGATTTAGATATACCTGAATATGAATCCCAGTTCTATTACTTAGTAACCATGGAACAATGGTTATTACATTTTCTGAGTGCCTTTTGTTTCTCTTTTCTAAAGTAGATCGTAAGTGCTACCTTGTTGAATGATGATGATAAACATAAATTATCTCTTAAGCAACCAGTAATGTACACATGCTGTTTAGTTGCTAAGTCGTGACCAACTCTTTTGCAGACCCATGGACTATAGCCCTCCAGGCTCTGCTGTCCCTGGGATTTCCCAGGCTTAAATACTGGAGAGCGTTGCCATTTCCTTCCTCAGGGGATCTTCCTAGCCTAGGGATCAAACTCATATCTCCTTCATTAGCAAGCAGATTCTTTACCACTGAGCAACCAGGGAAGCACATACAAGACCTATAAAAGTTTATTTTCTTCCTCTTCTTCTTTTTCCTCTTTTAAACCCACAGCTTGTCAAGCTTCAATTGTCTTTGCTGACACAAAAGATTTCCTTTCCTTTCATCCTTTTCTAACATCTCATTTTCTTATTTTTATCTTGTGTTTATCCAAATAGGACTTCCCTGGTGGTTCAGATGGTAAAGCATCTATCTAAAATGTGAGAGACCCGAGCTAGATCCCTGAATTGGGAAGATCCCCTGGAGAAGGAAATGGCAATCCACTCCAAGACTATTGCCTGGAAAGTCCCATGGACAGAGGAGCCTGGTAGGCTATAGTCCATGGGGTCGCAAAGAGTCAGACACAACTGAGTGACTTCACTTTCACTTTATCCAAATCACCACCTTACCTCTTGGATTCTAAACTTCCTCTCTGCTTACAGCCAATTTTCTCTAAAATTTTCTTTTGTCTTCATTTCCTCAGTTTCCTATGCATCCTTCTAGCTCTGCCTATAAGCTGGCTTGAATGCCATCATGTTATTAAAACTTCTCTCTGCAAGATTAATAAGAATCATTTGCCAATTGTATTATTTTCTTTGGGTTCTTTCTGCTTCTTATAGCCCCCTTGAAATTCTTACTACCCGAGCTAGATCCCTGAATTGGGAAGATCCCCTGGAGAAGGAAATGGCAATCCACTCCAAGACTATTGCCTGGAAAGTCCCATGGACAGAGGAGCCTGGTAGGCTATAGTCCATGGGGTCGCAAAGAGTCAGACACAACTGAGTGACTTCACTTTCACTTTATCCAAATCACCACCTTACCTCTTGGATTCTAAACTTCCTCTCTGCTTACAGCCAATTTTCTCTAAAATTTTCTTTTGTCTTCATTTCCTCAGTTTCCTATGCATCCTTCTAGCTCTGCCTATAAGCTGGCTTGAATGCCATCATGTTATTAAAACTTCTCTCTGCAAGATTAATAAGAATCATTTGCCAATTGTATTATTTTCTTTGGGTTCTTTCTGCTTCTTATAGCCCCCTTGAAATTCTTACCTTTTATGGCTTTGCTGACATGATGCTATTTTCTCCTTCTCTCTAAGTGAGTTTCCTTATACTAGTTCCTCTTACATACATGTAATTCCTCCTTTTTATTGATCATTATCCAAAATACTACCAAAGATGTTAACATTCTACAACACAAAACTTAAAAACAATTGTAAACTTTAATAATTGTAAGTTCATTGCTGCTACTGCTAAGTCACTTCAGTCGTGTCCGACTCTGTGCGACCCCATAGATGGCAACCCACCAGGCTCCCCCATCCCTGGAATTCTCCAGGCAAGAGTACTGGAGTGGGTTGCCATTTCCTTCTCCAGTGCATGAAAGTGAAAAGTGAAAGTGAAGTCGTTCAGTCATGTCTGACCCTCAGCGACCCCATGGACTGCAGCCTTCCAGGCTTCTCTGTCCAGGGGTTTTCCAGGCAAGAGTATTGGAGTGGGTTGCCATTAGTAGTCTAATTATATATTTCATTACAGTCCCTAGTGTATGGGAAACCACTCTCACCACTATGATTCAACATAGTTTAGGTAGTCCTAGCTATGGCAATTAGAGAAGGAAAAAGAAGTAAAAGGAATCCAAATCAGAAAAGAAGAAACAAAACTCTCACCTTGAAGATGACATGATACTATATATAGGAAACCCAAAAGAAACTATCAGAAAATTACTAGAGCTAATCATTGCATTTAGCAAAGTCACAGAATACAAGGTCAACACACAGAAATCACTTGCATTTCTATACACTAACAATGAAAACTCAGAAAGAGAAATTAAGGAATAAATCCCACTCGCCATTGCAACAAAAAGAATTAAATATCTAGGAATAGCCTACCAAAGGAGACAAAAGAACTGTATATGGAAAATTATAAGACACTGATGAAAGAAATCAAAGATGACATAAACAGATGGAGAGATATTCTATGTTCCTGCATAGGATCAATATCATGAAAATGACTATACTACCAAATTCAATCTACAGATTCAATGCAATCCCTATCAAGTTACCAACGGCATTTTTTATAGAACTAGAACAAAAAATTTCACAATTCATATAAAAAGCAAAAGACTCAGAATAGCCAAAGCAGTCTTAAGAAGAATGGATCTGGAGGAATCAACATTCCTGACTTCAGAATACACAAAAAAAAGCTATAGGCATGAAGAAAATATAGTACTGGCGCAAAGAGAGCCCAGAGATAAACCCATGCACCTGTGGGTATCTTATTCTTAACAAAGGAGACAAGAATATATAATGGGGAAAAGATTGCCTTTTCAATAAGTGATGCTGGGAAAACTAGACTGCTACATATAAAAGAAAGAAATTAGAACACTTCCTAACACCATGCACAAAGATAAACTCAAAATGGGTTAAAGACCTAAAAGTAAGATCAGAGACTATAAAACTCATAGAGGAAAATATAGGTAGAACACTCAGTGACCTAAATCAAAACAAGATTTTTATGACTCACCTCCTAAAGTAATGAAAATAAAAACAAAAATAAACAAATGGGACCTAAGTAAACTTAAAAACTTTTACACAGCAAAGGAAACTACAAGCAAGGTGAAAAGACAACCCTCAGAATGGGAGAAAATAATAGCAAAGGAAAGAACTGACAAAGAATTAATTTCCAAAATATATAAACAGCTCATACAACTCAACACCAGAAAAACAAACAATCCAAACAAAAAGTGGGAAAAAAGACCTAAAGAGACATTTCTCCAAAGAAGACATACAGATGGCTAACACATGCAAAGATGCTCAACATCACTCATTATTCAGTTCAGTTCAGTTCAGTCGCTCAGTCGTGTCCGACTCTTTGCGACCCCATGAATCGCAGCACTCCAGGCCTCCCTGTCCATCACCAACTCCCACAGTTCACTCAGACTCACATCCATCGAGTCAGTGATGCCATCCAGCCATCTCATCCTCGGTCGTCCCCTTCTCCTCCTGCCCCTAATCCCTCCCAGCATCAGAGTCTTTTCCAATGAGTCAACTCTTCGCATGAGGTGGCCAAAGTACTGGAGTTTCAGCTTTAGCATCATTCCTTCCAAAGAAATCCCAGGGCTGATCTCCTTCAGAATGGACTGGTTGGATNGAGTGAACTCTGAAAGTTGGTGATGGACAGGGAGGCCTGGCATGCTGCGATTCATGGGGTGGCCAAAGTATTGGAGTTTCAGCTTTAGCATCATTCCTTCCAAAGAAATCCCAGGGCTGATCTCCTTCAGAATGGACTGGTTGGATCTCCTTGCAGTCCAAGGGACTCTCAAGAGTCTTCTCCAACACCACAGTTCAAAAGCATCAATTCTTCAGTGCTCAGCCTTCTTCACAGTCCAACTCTCACATACATACATGACCACAGGAAAAACCATAGCCTTGACTAGACGGACATTAGTCGGCAAAGTAATGTCTCTGCTTTTGAATATACTATCTAGGTTACTCATAACTTTCCTTTCAAGGAGTAACCGTCTTTTAATTTCATGGCTGCAGTCAGCATCTGCAGTGATTTCGGAGCCCAGAAAAATAAAGTCTGACACTGTTTCCACTGTTTCCCCATCTATTTCCCATGAGGTGATGGGACTGGATGCCATGATCTTCGTTTTCTGAATGTTGAGCTTTAAGCCAACTTTTTCACTCTCCTCTTTCACTTTCATCACTCATTATTAGAGAAATGCAAATCAAAACTACAACGAGATACCACCTCACACCAATCAGAATGGCCATCATCAAAAGTCTACAAACAATAAATGCTGGAGAGGGTATGGAGAAAAGGGAACCCTCTTGCATTGCTGATGGCAATGTAAATTGAATCACCAACTATGGAACATGGTATGGAGATTCCTTTAAAAAAAAAAAAAACTAGGAATAAAACCACCATATGACCCAGCAATCCCACTCCTAGGCATGTATCCTGAGGAAACCAAAGTTGATAAAGATGCATGTACCCCAATGTTCACTGCAGCACTATTTACAATAGCTAGAACATGGAAGCAACCTAGATGTCCATCAACAGATGAATGGATAAAGAAGTTGTGGTACATATACACAATGGAATATTATTCATCCATAAAAAGGAACACATTTGAGTCAGTTCTGAGGTGGATGAACCTAGAACCTATTTTACAGAGTAAAGTAAGTTAGAAAGAGAAATATAAATATTGCATTCTAACACAAATATATCGAATCTAGAAAGATGGTATGGATGAATTTATTTTAGGGCAGCAATGGAGAAACAGACATAGAGAACAGGCTTATGGATACAGGGGGAGGAGAGGGGAGGAGAGAGACGGTGAGATGTATGGAGAGAGTAATATGGAAACTTACAATACCATATGTAAAGTAGATAGCCAGTGGAAATTTGCTGTATATGTCAGGGAACTCAAACAGGGACTCTGTAACAATCTAGAAGGGTGGGTTGGGGAGGGAGATGGGAGGAATATTCAGGAGAGAGGGGAAATGGGTGTACCTATGGCTGATTCTTGTCGATGTTTGATAGAAGATGAGAGAGGACAGAAAAAGTACTTCATCTAGTCTGTAACTCCTTCATGAGAAGTTCAAGATTATGATTGCCATTAAGAATCTTATCTCCCTAACCTCCCCTCATCCCTCAAAAATGAAGGAAACCATAGCTACTTAAAAAAAATTACTTAAAATAAGGATTAAGATAAAATTTATAAATCAGTCAGAGACAAAGTTTGAACTACATACAATGAAACAACATTACGAATGACAGTAGATTTCTTATTGGAAACAAAGTAAACCAGAAGACAGTAAAGCAAAGTCTTAAAACCACTGAAAGAAAAAAATTCAACAAAAATTAAAATTCAAAAACAAAGGCAAAATACTTTTCTAAACTAAGAAAAGCTGAAAGAATTCATCAGCAGCAGACCTACATCATAACACATTCTGAAGAAAGTCCTTCAATAGACAGGAAAATGACAGAAGCTGAAAATCTGAATATACGGCAAGAAATGGAGAGCGCAGGAAATGATAAATGAATAAGTAAGTAGAAAAGATGTTTTTCTCATGCATTAAATCATTTTAAATGGTAACCAATCGTTTAAGGCAAAAATAATAATACACTGTGGTGTTTGTAACATTTGTCAGAACTAAGCCTTATGACCAAAAAAACACAAAGGACAGGAAGTGAGAAATAGAAATATGGATTTGAACAAATATCTTATTAGAGTAGATATATGGCAAGTAAGTAAACACATGATAAGCTGTTCAATAGCATTAGTCACTAGGGAAATACAAATTAAAACCATGAGGAGATACCACTCAACGTATATGTGAATGGCTCAAATAAATGAACGACCATACCAAGTGTTGACAAAGATGCAGAGCAACTGGACTGCCAGTGAGAATCTAAAATGTACAATCACTTTGAGCCATAAGTTGACAGATTTCTAACACTGAATACATGCTTATCATGTGACGCAGCCATCCTTCTCCTAAGTATTTTCCCAAGAGAAATGAAAGCATATAACAATATATTTCTACATGACTGTTCCTAACAGCTTTGCAATAGCTCAAAACTGGAGTTAGCCCATATATCCATTCATAGTTGGATCAATAAACAAATTGTGATATATGCTTACAATAAAATACTGCTTATCAATAAAAGAATGAATTATGGATCTATTTCAAAATACAGATGAATTCCCACCTATTTACGCTTAGTGAAAGAAGACACATTAAGAAAAGTTCAATTTTATGATCCTACTTGTAAAACATTCTAAAACTTACATGTAAATCTCTAGTGACAGAAATAAATTAGTAGTTTCCTGGAAGGGGACATGGACATTGCACGAATGAAAAACGGTAAAAGGGGCATGAGGAAATTTTTAGAGATGATTGATATGTTCATTATCTTTATTGCTTTGTCTGTCTCATCAATGTCTACCCATGTCAAAATGTATCAAATTGTACATTCTAAATATATATTGATATAATAGTTTATCACATATTAATTATACCTCCAATAAACCTGTCAATTTTTTAAACTTCAATATCCATGTTCTTCAGCATATTACAGAAGACACTGTCTTACATGCATAGCCTTAATTCCTACTTTCCATCTGCATGCATCCTATCCTTCAGTCACATGGTTTCACTATCTACTATGCCCTAAGAAAAATCTCATACCACTATGACTCAATATCCAAACCTTCTTCCTAGAGCCAACTTTATTCTTTAGCTAGAGAATACCTAATTTTCCTTCAAGGTACCATTCAAAAGCCCTTGACTTTGAAATACAACCAAAACAACAAAAATAAGGCAACACTATTTGTTGTTTATGTGTTATTCAGTTGACATATAGTGAGTGAAAAATCTTAATGTAGAAACCAGTAAGAGTCATTCAAATCAATAACCAAATCTCAATGATTCTTTACTCTGGAATTAATATAGGCAAGAAAGATATTGGTTGAGAGTAATTAATTCAACACTGGGAATGAATGATTATAATAGTATACTGAAGAATTTACTGAATATACTAATAATAGTAGCTAAAGTTTATTGTGTTATTATTATACTATAGACACTATGGATGCATTTTCTCAATGCAGGAATGAGACACTGTATTGAGACACTGTAAGAATGCGTCACTGCAGTGACACAGTTTTATTATATGCATTATACAATAAACTGAGACTTAGTAATTAAATTAAGGCTTCCCTGGTGGCTCAGATGGTAAAGAATCTATCTGCAATGCAGGAGACCCCAGGTTCAACCCATGGATCAAAAAGATCCTCTGGAGAAGGAAATAACAACTCACTCCAGTATTTTTGTCTGGAGAATGCCATGAACAGAAGGGCCTGGCAGGCTGAAGTCCATGGGATCCTGACTACCACTTTCACTTTTACTTTCCCAAAGTCTCAAAGGTCATGAACTGGAAAGCAGAGATTTGAACCTCAGTAGAAGGTGATGGCACCCTAATTCAGTACTCTTGCCTGGAAAATCCATGGATGGAGGAGTCTGGCGGGCTGCAGTCCATGGAGTCGCTGGGAGTCGGACACGACTGAGCGACTTCACTTTCAGTTTTCACTTTATGCATTGGAGAAGGAAATGGCAACCCACTCCAGTGTTCTTGCCTGGAGAATCCCAGGGATGGGGGAGCCTAGTGGGCTGCCATCTGTGGGGTCGCACGGAGTCAGACACAACTGAAGTGATGCAGCAGCCGCAGCAGCAGTCCAAATTCAGAGATCTTTCTTATTCTCATCACCCTGCCATTCATCTATACAATGGATTATAGCTAGCACACAGTGGTTCTTATAGGAATTTCTAAAACCACTTCACTGATGAATTTATCTAGGTGTAGTTAAGTAAAATGTCTTTTTTCCCCCATAGATCCTGTTAATTTCCCATTCATAATGTCCTAAACATTTTTCTTCTCCCTTATAAATAACTGACAGAATGAACTAGTTTTAGTGCTTGGGCTGCTAAACTAATTTCACAGACCTTTACATTTATGTCTGCTCAAAATCCAGATCCTAAAACTCATCTTTCATCAACTGCATTTATATTGTTTCAAATATCCCTGACTCTAGTTGTTACTGCAAGTCTATAATGAGTCTATATAATGCTGAGTCTATATAAACTCAGCTATATAACTGAGTCTATATAATGCTTCTTCTGCCATATGCCTCGTGTCAGTTGCTTCCAGATGGTGTTTGTCTCAGTTTATCTGTACTGTCTTCCGTGATACTAATAGGGGTGGGAGGTATTATATGGTCAGCCCTAACTATTACAGAAAAGAAACATCTTCCAGATTAAGTTTCACTAGATTAAGTCTCCTCCGTTGGAGAGAAATAATTTATTCTTGGTCACTTACTGCATAATATTTTCAAATATTTGCCTTAGCTCTTAACAGCTTTTCATATCAGGGCTTACATAGTTATATCACATTTTCCCTGCACTATTTCTGATCACACTTGGTTAGAATTGCCATCTACCCCCTCTGTATTTCCCTGGCACTTTGCCTATAGCAGTGTTATAAAACTTTGCCTGTCAGAGTCTGTTAGTGACTATGAATTACTCCCAGGGTATGACCATGTCCTGTTTCTCTCATATGAAAAAGGCATCAGGGACTTCTCAGTCCTCACCTTTTTAGAAGACTTAGCAGCATTTGACACAGTTGACTCTCCTTATTCCTTGAATCCCTTCCTTCGTGTGACAGCCAGGTCACCACCCTCCCTTAGCATTCCTAGGCCCGTGCTGGTCCCTGCTTCTGTCTCTTTCTGGCTAAGGTGAATGATCCCCCAGGGGGTCATGTGCCATCGGATGTGGCAGCCCTGTCCCCAAAGCCAGCCATTTGAGAATTTATGTTCTATCTACTTCAGTTCTTGTTGGTTCTCTTTTTTCTATCTCATCCATTTCTGTGGCTTTAAAAACCGTCTCAAGGCTGACAAACCTCAAATTAATATTTCCAGCACAGACCTCGCCATGAACCCCATCCTCTGACATCTATCTGCCTATTTGACATTTCCACATCTCATAGCTATCCAAGTCCTAACTTGTCCTAAATTGAGCCCTGAGTCTTCCTTGCTCCCAAATCTCCTAATACGGGCTTTCACATTTTGGTAAGGACGGTTGTATCCCTTCTGTTGTTCAGGGTAAAACCCCTGGACTCACTTCTGACTAGGCTCATTTGTCTCCTATAAAATAGATAATCCATTAACAAATCCCTCATATCTCTTTTCAGTATTTTATTAATACTGAAATCATATTATAACTATATAGTAAATATACACAATTAAAATATATTAAATATATATATTATATATTTAATAAATATATTTAAAAACCACACACTTCCTACCTCCTTCACTGCTAGCACCCTGACCCAAACCACCATCATCCTCTACCTGGAATATTGCCACAGCTTCCAAATTGTCTCATAATTGATAGCCTCACTCTCTTCAGCCTATCCTCAATACAGCAGCTAAAGAAATTGTGTTGCCCAAACCTACCCAAGGCTTCACATCCCACTTAGAGTAAAAGACAAGCTTATCACATGACCTACAGGGGTCTTTCAGGATGTATCACCTCACCTTTGGCCCATTATATCTAATCCTCCTTTCCCTGCTCATTCTGATCCACCCTGGCTTCTTTACTGTTGTTCAAACATCCCAAGCAAAATGTTCTTTACATACTGTTCCTCTAACCTAGAACACGCTCACTCCAAATGTCCACATGGCTCATTCTTCTGCTTCTCCCAGGTTTTGACTCAAATGTTATCTTTCTAGGGAGGCTTTCCTTGATCCTCTCTAGAAAAATGAAAAATTTCTGACCAACTTCTTGCTTTGTTTCTTTTCATAAAATGTACCATGGGATAGTCTATTATATACTTGAGTGATTTAGTTAATTTATTGTCTCTTCCCTCATTAGAACATAAATCTCAGAGGGCAAGGATTCTGCTTTTCTCATGTCATTTTCCAAACATTTAGAACACTGTCTGAAACATAGCAGTCCTTCTAAAAGCATTCATAGAAATTGCAAAAGTATGAAACACGTGAATGAGGGAGTGAGTGAACTAATATTTCCCATGACCTAATGTCATTTCAACCCACTCCGGTACTCTTGCCTGGAAAATCCCATGGATGGAGGAGCCAGGTAGGCTGCAGTCCATGGGGTCACGAAGAGTCGGACACAACTGAGTGACTTCACTTTCACTTTTCACTTTCATGCATTGGAGAAGGAAATGGCACCCACTCCAGCGTTCTTGCCTGGAGAATCCCAGGGACTGCAGAGCCTGGTGAGCTGCCGTCTATGGGGTCGCACAGAGTCAGACACGACTGAAGTGACTTAGCAGCAGCAATGTCATTCCTATGACAGATAAATAATAAATATTTATTGAAATTTAAAGGAGAGCTTGGGAAAATAGGACAAAGTTAAAATGAAAAAAAAAGGTTGAAGGTGGATGGAGAAAGACAAAAGTAATAACAATATTATTCTCTTTTCTGGTCTTCACAGATGATGTGGGAAAAGGAGAATCATTTTGGACAGCTTATACTACTCTTTATTTTAGCACAAGCACTGAATTTTTTTTTCATTTTTTAAGTTCCCTGTCACCTACTTTCTTTATGTTTATAAATAATGATGACCCACCTACTCAGTTGCCTTGTGTCAGCTATCCTGACAGTTGTTCCAATCTTATTTTGCTGTTTGACCTACCCTACCATGCTGTAAAGACATTTAGCTTTGAAACCGCTAAATAAATCAAAAGGGAAATGTCAGTTCCTTTTAGAAGAGACTGTACTTTGGAATTGGAGAAGGCAATGGCACCCCACTCCAGTACTCTTGCCTGGAAAATCCCATGGACGGAGGAGCCTGGTGGGCTGCTGTCCATGGGGTCACTAAGAGTCAGACACGACTGAGCGACTTCACTTTCACTTTTCACTTTCATGCATTGGGAAAGGAAATGGCAACCCACTCCAGTGTTCTTGCCTGGAGAATCCCAGGGACAGGGGAGCCTGGTGAGCTGCCGTCTTGGGGGTCACACAGAGTTGGACACGACTGAAGCGACTTAGCAGCAGCAGCAGTACTTTGGAATAAATGTGAAAAATAGATGTTAGTGGAGATTTAACTGTTGTGTCTATACATATGTTTTATATATATACACACAATCAATTTAACTTTCTCCAAGTTATATCAGGAACATTTCCCAGTATTTTTCCTCACTTCGTATCAGTCAGTTTATCAGGGTTCTAATAAAACTGAAGAGGAAGTATCTGTGTATTTTCATGGTGGTTGATAAAGACACTCATACCATCAGCCCAATTATCACTACATTTTGAGAGGTATGCTTTTTCTATAACTAGGTGAACATTGTAATTTCTGTAGTTAGCTGTTCCCCACTTTCTTTCATACTGGGGAGACTGGCTAAGCACTTATGAAAATTCCTTATCAGTGAAGAATTACTTATTGAGCAGAGCTTATGCCTTCAAGGAGCTGAGGATCCAGCAGAATTATCAGACTTAAAACCTGGGTTACAGTATTCAGGCTCATGTTGCTGTTGTTCAGACACTAAGTCATGCCCAACTCCTTGTGACCCCATAGACTTCAGCACACTAGGCTCCTCTGTCCTCCACTATCTCCTGGAGTTTGCTCAAATTTATGTCCATTGAGTCATTAATACTATCTAACGACTGCTTTCATCTCATCCTCTGCTGCTCACTTACCTATTTGCTTTCCATCTTTGCCAACATAGGGTCTTTTTCAATGAGTAGGCTCTTGGCATCAGGTGGCCAAAGTATTGGAGCCTCAGTATCAGTTCTTCCAATGAATATTCCAGGTTGATTTTCTTTAGGCTTTACTATTTTGATCTCCTTGCAGTCCAAGGGACTCTCTAGAGTCTTCTCCAGTACCACAACTCAAAAGCATCAATTTTTCAGCACTCAGCCTTCTTCATGGTCCAGCTCACACATCCATAGATTCATAGCACACTGCTATTAAAGTAGACATGAAGTATGTGAACCAGAGGTTGCTTTTGAACTTTCAGTAAGACAGCATGCTGCTTCTTTCTTCCCAGAGCCTGGAGTCTGAGACAAAACTAAGCAAATTAGAAAACAATCAAAAAAGAAACAACTAACTGTGTTTTCTGCTAACACAAGGATTAGGAGACAATTTATGCTCATCTAAATTAAAAGACGCTTACTTCTTGGAAGGAAAGTTATGACCAACCTAGATAGCATATTCAAAAGCAGAGACATTACTTTGCCAACAAAGTTCCGTCTAGTCAAGGCTATGGTTTTCCAGTGGTCATGTATGGATGTGAGTGTTGGACTGTGAAGAAAGCTGAGCACCAAAGAATTAATGCTTTTGAACTGTGGTGTTGGAGAAGACTCTTGAGAGTCCCTTGGACTGCAAGGAGATCCAACCAATCCCTTCTAAAGGAGATCAGTCCTGGGTGTTTATTGCAAGGACTGATGCTAAAGCTGAAACTCCAATACTTTGGCCACTTCATGCGAAGAGTTGACTCATTGGAAAAGTCTCTGATGCTGGGAGAGATTGGGGGCAGGAGGAGAAGGGGATGACAGAGGATGGCTGGATGGCATCACCGACTCAATGGACATGAGTTTGGGTGAACTCCAGGAGTTGGTGATAGACAGGGTGACCTGGTGTGCTGCAATTCATGGGGTCGCAAAGAATTGGACACAACTGAGCAACTGAACTGAAGTGAACTGAACTGAAAGCCAGAGAGGAGTACGTAAACCACCCTTTACTCCCACCCATGCCTTAAATTATTCACAAGCAAAACAACCTAAAATGTATACTTTAAACATGGTTTAGTGGGGCCAAAGAAAGCTTAAAAGAGGCTGAGTTCTTAATAAAGGGAAGATGAAGACAGTCTATACTGTCAAAATAACCAAGCTACAGAGAGGATCCTGCTGTTGAAATCGAGAGCAGGGATCCACCTTAGAGATCATGCTGAGGAATTCTGCCTCCTGACAGTCCCTCACTTTCACTTTTCACTTTCATGCATTGGAGAAGGAAATGGCAACCCACTCCAGTGTTCTTGCCTGGAGAATCCCACGGACATATGGGGAGGCTGGTGGGCTGCCATCTATGGGGTCATCATGGTTTAGTGGGGCCAAAGAAAGCTTAAAAGAGGCTGAGTTCTTAATAAAGGGAAGATGAAGACAGTCTATACTGTCAAAATAACCAAGCTACAGAGAGGATCCTGCTGTTGAAATCGAGAGCAGGGATCCACCTTAGAGATCATGCTGAGGAATTCTGCCTCCTGACAGTCCCTCACTTTCACTTTTCACTTTCATGCATTGGAGAAGGAAATGGCAACCCACTCCAGTGTTCTTGCCTGGAGAATCCCACGGACATATGGGGAGGCTGGTGGGCTGCCATCTATGGGGTCACACAGAGTCAAACACGACTGAAGCGACTTAGCAGCAGCAACAGTCCCTAGGTATCATCTCTGTGGCTTGGAAGAGTCAAGAGTTAGAGGATTCTGCAGGGCATGGAACTCTGCCTATATTTTTCTTCGGGCTCCCTTTTTTCTTAATGGATTTGAGGAGAGCAGCCAGATGACCTCGATGTAACTGCCTCAGAAATGAGCACCTGGCACAAACACCCATGTGACTTCCCGTCTTTCTAGTCACTCTAAACCCTGCATCTCTGAACTGATTTGCTCTCAAATCATTTCCTGACAATCTCCTGCCTGCTCTGCATCTCAGGAAACTATTTTCCAAGCTCCTTGGCCTCTGGCTTGAGTACTATGAGTCCATGGGAAATGAGGCTGAAAGGAGAGAGAAGCCCTTGTATTGGGTATCACTCCCCCTCAGTCTCCTGACATCTTCTCAGCAGCTTCACCTCACAGTACATAGGATCAGCCTTTATGTCATGACCGCCAGCAACCTCTCAGCTTCTGAGCTCTGTTAACTCTGCTTCTTGTTTCCCTGTCCTGGGCTAATAATGACTTCCTGGTACAGCTGCGCTAGAGGCTGACTTCCTGTTTCTCTTTGTCTTGGCAGCCACTCTTCACCTGCATTACCAACGTCATGCACTAAATTATTTTATTTTGAAGGAGCCAGCACCATTTCTGCTTTGCTGCTGGACACCGATTCACAGGTCATCAATCAAATTGGACCTTTCAGCCTCCTTCTTGACTGCAGTTATTAAAGCACAGAAAAAGGCAATATTCACTAGACCACCAACTTTTTTTCTGAATCGTAAATGATAGCCCTGACATGCATATTAACTGTAAATATTTTATGTTGCATATTCTGCTTTTAAATATTTAATTTTTTACTTATTTGGCTGTGCTTGGTCTTCATTGCAACTTACAGGATCTTTGATCTTCATTTCAACATTCAGGAACTCTAGTTGTTGCATATGGGATCTATTCCCAACCAGGGATGGAATGCGGGCCCCTAGCATTGGGAGCATGGAGTCTTAGCCACTGGATCACCAGGCAAATCCCTTATGTTGTATATTCTTGACACTCTGGCATCTGGGGCCTCATTGACTGGTAAGAAACTGCCCCTTACAAGGCTAGCCAATTCTTAGAGATGGTGGACAGCTCCTCTGTGAACATGACTCTTGTATGCAAACCAGCCAAGCCAAAGACCACAGAGTTCAGTCACATCCTTCATCTGAATCTCATACTCTTGCTGTTATCCACCTGCCCTAAGGACCCTGGCCAGGGCCTGTACTCCAGAGCCCACTTAAACTATTCAAATTCACCAACCCTAAGTCTGGGTACCCTCCTGCCTCATCCAATCTGCCCACGGAAACCACAGTAAGGGCTCTTGCCCATATTTTCCTCTTGCTCCTTCTGCCCCCTGTCTAACCATAGTGCTCCTGGGGCCCTGGGGCCCTGCATTATGAGTCATGTGTCCTTTCTAGGGATCCGTGAACATAAAAATTTCTTCCTTCATGACAGTTAGTTCTAATTCTATTTGTCTTACCATATAGGTTTAAAACTAATCCTGGTACATTTTAAAACAATGAGAAAGTATTTGGTGTCTATAGCTTTCTTTTTCCTCTAGCTTTTTAATCCTAAATATCATCTTGGAATTGTTTAGTCACTAAGTCATGTCCAACTCTTTTGTGACCCCAAGGACTGTAGCCCACCAAGCTCCTCTGTCTGTGGGATTCTAATACTGGAGTGGGTTGCCATTCCCTCCTTCGGGGGATCTTCTAAACCCAGGGATCAAACCTGTGTCCCCTGCAATGGCAGGTGGATTCTTTACCACTGAGCCACCAGGGAATATCATCTTAAGTATTTGATATTCTAATAAGGTAGTCGGTCAGGAGATGAGATGAAAGGGAATGCTTATCTGAAGCTACATTTATCTGAATAGTACATAGTGTTTGCATGCCACTGGTCAGCCTTAAGCCACCTTCCTTAATGTTCTGTGTTAGTCACTCAGTTCTATCCAACTCTTTGCAACCTCATGGACCATAGCCTGCCAGACTCCTCTGTACATGGAATTTTCCAGGCAAGGATCCCTGAGTGAGTTGCCATTTCCTTCTCCAGGGGATCTTCCCAACTCAGGGACCAAACCCGGGTCTCCTATATTGCAGGCAGGTGCTTTACCGTCTGAGCTACTAGGGAAGCCTGATACATCATATTTCCTTAATGGTCATATTTCATTTTAATCTGTGTTATTAGGTCTTCTGCCCTAGAAGAATGACACTCCTGGTTCACATTTCTTTCTCTCCTGCTTCACAAAGAGAATCGAATCCACTATATGCGAATTTCTTTGGTTACCTATTCCCTACACACAGCATGTTGTGTTTCTGCAACCTTAGAGAAAGTGGCTTCATTCTTCTGGAAGCTACTCCCTCCCCCTGGGCTACTCACATCCATACATGACCACTGGAAAAACCATAGCCTTGACTAGATGGACCTTTGTTGGCAAAGTAATGTCTCTGCTTTTGAATATGCTATCTAGATTGGTCATAACTTTTCTTCCACGGAGTAAGCGTCTTTTAATTTCATGGCTGCAGTCACCATCTGCAGTGTCCTTAGAGCCCAAAAAAATAAAATCTGACAGTTTCCACTGTTTCCCCATCTATTTCCCATGCAGTGATGGGACCAGATGCCATTATCTTTGTTTTCTGAATGTTGAGCTTTAAGCCAACTTTTTCACTCTCCTCTTTCACTTTCATCAAGAGGCTTTTTAGTTCGGAGTACAGGATAGAGCAGGGGTAATAGGAGCATTTGAGTTTGTAGCAGTTTCCCACAGCCCTGTTGCTGAGATGAGTCTGGAGAGCAATATCGATGGTTAGACTGAGCTGATCAGCCTATTATATCCTGAAGTCTCATTTGTCTGGTCAGCCTCTGCTTCCTGTTTTGTAAAGCTTCATGCTATGTGCTCTGTATACCATGTATGTCTCTGCTATATTCACATCTGCATCATTTCCCATTTAGCTTTGTATTTGCTTATTAGCTAGATTTTGCCATTTTCCTCCTCTCTGTCTCTCTATTTAGTAGACAATCTCTCCCACTGTTAATCTTAGCATTCTTTTCCTTTTCATTGGAAATCTTGAATATCATTTAGTTTACTTAAGTCTATAAAAGCTCTCTTTTTCCCCTGAAGAGAAATCTTCTTTCTTGCAAACTGTTTGATAATCTGTTAAAATTTACATGTCATGGGTTAACAGTTGTTATAATTAATCATATTATTGATTATCTGATCATTTTAGTATTGCCTTGATAGTCATTTTACAATTTTTCAGAGGGTGGATTATTGACAGATTTTTGTATTCCCACAGGTTCTGTTCAAAATATAGGCAGCATCATATGGACATTCTTAAAAATGAACATTTCAATTATAGCAGGTTTTTGCCTCCAAGAATCTTGATGGAGTTACCACTAATTGTACATTTCTTTTGTACATTTCGAGACCATCTCCTAACTCCCTATGTCTTCTTTTTTAGCCTGCCATTATCAAAGTCTTATTTGAAAAGTTACCAGAATTTCTTTTTGAAAAGTAAGTGAAGTTATATATCCTGGTGTACTTATGTTTCTCTGAAAAGATTGCTCTGAAACATCATTGGTACCTCTGAAGATCATATTTATCATGACTCCAGATTTTTAAGTAACTACTCAAGTTTAACTGGTGACTTTTTTGAAATTTTAGTAGCATGTCTTATATATTCCTAGAAGAATGCACTATAAACTGGTGGTAGTGATTGTTTCCAAGGAGGAGAGCCAGTTGGCTAGAGTCAGATATTGTCTGAATACTATTCTTTACCTTTTCGGTTTTATACTGTATGTGTGCTGCCATTTTTTAGAAATGTACTTTAATGGTTAAGATTCCAGGCTTTCACTATCAGGGGCCCAGGTTTGATCCCTGTATGGGGACTAATATCCTGCAAGCCATGTGACATGGCCAAAAAAGAAAAACAAACACAGTTTGTTTCATTAAAAAAAATAAGTTAGGAAAAAAGAGCAGCCTAATAGAAAAGTAGATAAAGATCATGAATAGATAATTCACAGAGAAGAAATATAAGAGCATTAAATGTTTTTTTAATGCTCAAGTTCATTAATAATCAAAGACAACAGTTTCAAATAATGTTTTTTTTACTCTCAAAGGATCTCCCTTGAGTGTAATGAACAAGCCAGTTTATACATCACTGGTAAACATATATAAAGCAGTGTAATCACTCTGAAGATCAGGAGGTTGTGTGTATCAAAATCTTAGATTTTGCTTTATGTTCAGCTGTACCTCCTAATTTATTCAAAGGTAATAGCTCTGAATGAAAACAGTAATGAATATTATTGCTGTTTAAAATAAAAATTGTAAACAGATTTTTAATATGAGGGATTGGTTAAGTAAATTAGTATAGGAATATCATGTGGATATTAAAAATTGTAAAAAGGACTATATAATACCATTTAATTAAAAAAATTCAGGTTGCAAATCATATTTACAGTTCACTCAATATTTTGTTAACAAAAAATGATACATATACATTTACATAGACATATGTATGTCAGTGATGGACATCTCTGGATGAGAGGATTTGGGTCATTTTTAGTTTCTCCTTTTTAAAATGTGCTTTTTCAGTATCTTATATGTAATAATAGTAAACTTGAAGGTTTATCTTTAAAAATTCATGCTTTGCCTGAATGGACTGCACTATATGATTAGTCTGGCTAGTCTTTCTTAGTAGTTAAACTTGACTATTATAAACAGATTGAAAGTGTTGTCAAGAAGAGGAGCTGGAGGTAATCCAAAACTTAGACATAGGAGGCTGGGAAGAAGGCAAAGACTGTCATCTTAGGGGAAACACTACTGAGTCAACTTTTTTTCATCCATATATGGATGGGTTTTAATACTTTCACGGACATAATCTCATCTGACCTAGGTTTCTATACCAGTAAAAAAATATTCTGCTGTTTTAGTACTTATCACATCTAGGTAATTAGTTTTTACCTTTTAAAAATAATTTCTTTTACCCAATTTATTAATAATCTTTATTTAAAAAATTGTTTATGTATTTTAAGAGGTACTCTCCAGACCTTTCGTCCCTTCTGAACCCTCCCCAGATGTAGTCACAGTTCAGTGCATCTTCTTCCAGACATCTTTCTCAACATATATGCATATGTCTTATGTTGTTTTTTTGTATCATCTGTGTGTCTAGCACAGCGTGCAACCTGTGGTTAAGTTTAGTAAATGTTAATTGAATGGCTGAGATGTTCTATGCAGTATTAATGTTTGCTGCTGTGTAGGTCAGACAGGCTACATTCCTAATTTTTCATCCACCCTAACATTTCAGAGTGAACAGTGATGGAATCAGCATGCCTCGACTCATCATCAATCAGCTGAAGTGGCTGACCGAGTTGTGGATAGTAAGGTAGGCTTGGGTACTTTTTTGGTCCCTTGTCTTTAGAGAGACTGTTTTCTACACTTAACACCAGACCTTTGGAATTTGCAGGGTTTTTTGCCTTTCTGGACAGGAAATTCATATTTTTCTATCCATTACCTTTTTTAGCTTTCGTAGTTTGAAAATCATGGTTATTTCATCCTTTAAATGTCTTCAAAAAACAGACACATATCTCACTGTGATAGAAGTGAAGAGTCTTGTCCGACTCTTTGCAACCCTATGGATAGTCCATGGAATTCTCCATGCCAGAATACTGGAGTGGATCAGTTCAGTTCAGTTCAGTCGCGCAGTCGTGTCCGACTCTTTGCGACCCCATGAATCGCAGCACGCCAGGCCTCCCTGTCCATCACCAACTCCCGGAGTTCACTCAGACTCACGTCCATTGAGTCTGTGATGCCATCCAGCCATCTCATCCTCGGTCGTCCCTTTCTCCTCCTGCCCCCAATCCCTCCCAGCATCAGGGTCTTTTCCAATGAGTCAACTCTTCGCATGAGGTGCCCAAAGTACTGGAGCTTCAGTTTTAGCATCATTCCTTCCAAAGAAATCCCAGGGTTGATCTCCTTCAGAATGGACTGGTTGGATCTCCTTGCAGTCCAAGGGACTCTCAAGAGTCTTCTCCAACACCACAGTTCAAAAGCATCAATTCTTCGGCGCTCAGCCTTCTTCACAGTCCAACTCTCACATCCATACATGACCACAGGAAAAACCATAGCCTTGACTAGACGGACCTTAGTCGGCAAAGTAATGTCTCTGCTTTTGAATATACTATCTAGGTTGGTCATAACTTTTCTTCCAAGGAGTAAGCGCCTTTTAATTTCATGGCTGCAGTCACCATCTGCAGTGATTTTGGAGCCCAAAAAAACAAAGTCTGACACTGTTTCTACTGTTTCCCCATCTATTTCCCATGAAGTGATGGGGCCAAATGCCATGATCTTCGTTTTCTGAATGTTGAGCTTCAAACCAACTTTTCCATCTCCTCTTTCACTTTCCACTGGAGTGGATAGCCTTTCCTTTCTCCAAGGGATCTTCCCAACCGAGGGATTGAACCCAGGTCTCATTGCAGGCGGATTCTTTACCAGCTTAGCCGCTAGGGAAGCCCATAACTAAGATGACTGGATGTGATTTATTAAATGAATTATGTGGAAGGAAGTCACGAATTTCTCAAAATACAGAGATTATTATGTTTTATTTCTCAAAAAAAGTGAGATCTGAAACCATCCTACTTCACTGCAGATGTGTTGATTTAATTACATATTGAGGAAAATTTCTTTGGGAGTTTTGTTATTAAGTGCCTTGGTAAAGATGAATCTGTTTTGAGCCTTATGCTTATTCTTCAGAGTTCTTAAAATCATTCTACTAAGTTTTGTCACATTCAAAGGCTAAATCTTTATTTGGAAGAAGATGAGTTTTGGAGTCTCATCTGGGCTGGAATTTTGAGTCTGGCACTTATTAATTGTGTATCCTTGAGCAACAGATCCCTACCTTTTAAAAAAGGAAATAGAGATGTAAATATTAAGTGAAATAAAGATATTACATAATATGCCATCCAGCCTACTTTTTTTTTTTTTTAATATAGATACCATTTCATTTGTGAAAAATCTCTAGGTGATTTACTTCTGATTTTAGATTTTGAGCTTGGATGTATGTATAGTTGTCATATTGTACACAAAAGAATTCCAGCTCTATATTTTAGGAGTAGGAAGTCTTTCTCTATTCTGGATACTGTGTTACAATTCTTAAAATAGTGTCCTCCACTGCAGGATCTTACCACCAAGATCATGCAGCTGATCAGTGTTGCTCCGCTGTGCCTACAACATGACTTTGTCATCAGCCTACCTGAGATCCTAGGGGATTCCCAGCATGCTGATGTGGGGAAAGAGCTCAGGTGGGTAAACACCTTTTTGCCATCTTGAGGAAGCCTTCACTCTGGGAGCCTATTGCTATAATATAAAAAGAGTAATAATAATATTGTGTTTCCATATAAAAGAGAATGAACTTGTCTTACTGGGATACTGTGACTTGTTTTTCTAATAATGAATATATATTTAAGTAGATCTATGTATCTGTTGTGAATATGAAGTCTGGTTTAGGATTAGGTGTATAAATTTGATCTGTGGAGACGTAAACTTTCCTTTGTTTATTAGCATTTTTTTTGTTTTGTCAGCATTTCCTTTACCCACGAGTGTCCTCAATCATGACTTCACATCCAGATGGTTTGTGGAACCTATTAAACATCAACGTTCTTCAGTTCCCTAAATGATTCATTCTAATGCACATTGTTGTGTCAGATCCATTGCTTTCTAACATTTATGTGAAAAATTCTAATTGATAGAGCAGTAACGAAGAAGGGATAATGCAACTGTGTATTTATCCTAGAAGTAATTAAAAACTTCAATTTGTAATACCTCCTTTTCTGTAGTTATCTGTAAAGCTATCTCTGAAAAGGTCTAGAGATTTCTTGCCTTTGTACTTTTGGGCAGACTGCTCCTTCTGTGTATAGCCCTATACCCCTCACTTTGCCTGCCTGTCCTTTCGTATAACTTTCTCTTAGAATCCATTGCTGTCCTTCTCTATGCTACTGTAGCACCCTGCACATATAGGTATCATATTTATCCCACTTCATTGTAATTGTGGCTTTTCTTTTTCCTTTTCTGAGGAAGGATATGGATCAAACTCAACAGTGGTTTCCTGTGAGTAGTGGGGATAATAAGATAGGGTTTCTTGTTGTTTGAATTTTTCAAAATGTGCATTTATTTTTTATTTTACACAAGAGAATTTTAATGAAACATACTACAAATAGAATTTAATGGGAACTAAGTATATCCTCTCTTCTCATACCTTGGATGATTTTCCCAAGTCATTAGTTGCTCAGTTCTGTTAAAAGTTACATAATTTCTTTTCCACTGTTCACAGCGACCTCCTAACAGAGAACACTCTGCTCACCGTCCCGATCTTGGATGTCCTTTCTAGCCTCCAGCTTGAGTCAAAGCTCCTGACTAAGGTACGGAGGACTCTGTCTCCAGAAACAGAACTAGTCTTCTCGCCTCCCAGAACTGATGTCAGTCATTCATTGCCCTGGACCAATTGTATATAATGAAAATTTCATTTTGAAACAGTGCTGAATGACACCTACTCTTTTTTTTTTTGATGAATTTTATATGCTATATTGTGATAGATGAACTGTTTGTTTTTAAGCCGTAAGTTTTAGTGGAAATTTTCTGTGTTGCCTGCATATTTACAAACTGCTCCCATAGGAATAACATTTTCATGGCTTTCTGTAACCAGTGGAAAATTCAGGCTCCAAAATGTAAGATAATAACTCTTTCATATTTATCACCTCTCTGTTTTTGAAAAAGCCGTAGCATTAACAGTTGAGAGCTTGTAATTTGGAAAAAAAGTAAAATTTGTTTTTCTTCTGAAAGTGAAAGTCAGAAGCTGAGTGAGAGAATTTTTCTACTTTTACCTAATGAGTCGTTACTAGATTGAGATATTAACATGGAAATATGTAAGATTTTGTGTTTTTTTGTGTTTAGGTCCGCCAGTTAGTGATGAGTAAGCTGTCATCTGTCTGTTTGGACGACTTACCTGTGATCATCAAATTCATTCTTCATTCCATAACCCCCACAGATGCACTTGAGGTACTCTGCTGTTTCCCAGCAAACACTAGGGTATTAGATCCTGGACAGTACAGAGAATAGCTGTGGTGCTCTTGTGAAACTCAGCAGTGAAAAGAAGCCTAACCTAGAGGAAGATATATCAAGATAAATTGTTTAAAAGGTTCTGCTTGCTCTTCTCTGTCCTGAAACTAATTGATAATGCTGATTAGTCCAGATAGTATTCAGGGGAGAGAATGGATCTACCAGTCAGACTTACTGTTCTGTGTTAGCTGCTATAGGTTATATTTGCTATTTCAGGGTAATGCCTCAAGGAATTCTGGAATTTTAAGGAGCATGACGTACTGTAGTCGTGTTAGTTATTTTCATCAACTGTCTTTTTCAAACTGCCTTGTTTAATAATTCATTTAATAATTCTTCCTCATCTTTGAGGAGAATTTTATGGTTCTTCTGTTGGAAAAATAGATTGTGCCTAGCTGCTATGAATGATCAGAACACACAGCTAACACATTTATTTGCTGTAGGTAATTTCTGAGCTTCGAGAGAAGTTGGATCTGCAACACTGTATTTTGCCTTCACAGTTCCAGGTTTCTCTAAGCAAGTTGAGAAATAAAGGACAAACAAGGTATAAACTCATAGACAGTGACCACCCTTTTTCTCACATGAGCAAGGAAAGTTTTCTGACATTTATTGTGGGGCCAGGACAGAAGATCTTAATATTTACAACAATAAATTATGTAGTAATATCACAATAATGTACTACTATTATTTTTCAAATAATATTTATAGGTATGTATATGTACATGACTGAGTGTGTGTGTGTGTGTGTGTGTGTGTGTGTATTCCCTTTGCTCTTCACATCAATCCCTGATAGACTGCAGTAAATTTTTATTAGCCATTTTATGCATGAAGTTGTGACTAGTTTTAAGGCACATGCCTAGTAAGCAGGAATCCAGATCTTACAGATCCTTCTCTGGTAATAAGGATTTCCTTTCCCTCTGCTACTTGTAGTTTTTCAGGAAATCAAGAAAATAGCGGTCAAGACTGTGTTACTCTTCTCTTCGATGTAATAAAGTCAGCTATTAGATACGAGAAAATCATTTCAGAAGCCTGGATTAAGGTGAGTGAGATCTTTGAACATTAAGGAAGAAGTGGCTGGCAATTAGTCATGGATGTGTAAGTAAAGGTAGTTGAAATAAAAGTCTTGAAAGTCAATCAAGTAGAAATAATAGATGATGGTTTGCCATATGAGCAGATTGGTTCAAACGTGTTCTTATGTGTTGTAATATTTTTGTGACCCTTGTATTTCCAGGCAATTGAAAGGACCCCCTCGGAGGCTGAACACAAGGTAATGTTACTCTTCTGTGAATGTTAACTATTATAGATGTAAAATTAGTGACATTGCCTGGCTTTCCTCCCTGCTATTTGGTCTGGCATCTTCTAGTCTCCTTTTGTAGCTGCTCTAGTAAACATTAACTGCTTGCGGAACATAATCTGAAAGGATGGCTTGCTAGGTGGTCTTTATTCTGGCAGTACAATGAAATAAGATATCCACAAGGGGAAATAGTTATATTCGAAACAGTGAATTGCAGTCAAAGAAGCTGAGTCCCCACCCATGAGGAGATGAGCACTGGAGTCACCTGGGTCATGAGTCAGGTATTTAGGTCCCTCTGTCTGGTTGCCCTTCCTCCAATTTCACATGGAATTGTCAAGATACCATACTCACAGAAATCTAGTCAGTCTAATCACACTAGGACCACACCCTTGTCTTAACTCAATGAAACTAAGCCATGCCCGCGGGGCAACCCATGACGGGCGGGTCATGGTGGAGAGGTCTGACAGAATGTGGTCTGCTGGAGAAGGGAATGGCAGACTGCTTCAGTATTCTTGCCTTGAGAACCCCCTGAACAGTATGAAAAGGCAAAGTNGAGAAGGGAATGGCAAGCCACTTCAATATTCTTGCCTTGAGAACCACATGAACAGTATGAAAAGGCAATCTATCTATAAATATCATATATTAACTTCATAAAAATATCTGAAACATAGTTTATAAAGACATTATAATTTGTGTATATTTGACATCCCTGAGTAGTCATGTTTGGATGTAAGAGTTGGACTGTGAAGAAAGCTGAGCACCGAAGAATTGATGCTTCTGAACTGTGTGGTGTTGGAGAAGACTCTTGAGAGTCCTTTGGACGGCAAGAAGATTCAACCAGTCCATTCTAAAGGAGAGCAGTCCTGGGTGTTCTTTGGAAGGAGTGATGCGAAAGTTGAAACTCCAGTACTTTGGCCACCTCATACGAAGAGCTGACTCATTGGAAAAGACTCTGATGCTGGGAGGGATTGGAGGCAGGAGGAGAAGGGGACGACGGAGGATGATGAGATGGGTAGGTGGCATCACTGACTCGATGGATGTGAGTTTGAGTGAACTCCTGGAGTTGGTGATGGATAGGGATGCCTGGCATATTGGGATTCATGGGGTCTCAGAGAGCCGGACATGAATGAGCCACTAACCTGAACTGAGCTGAACTGAATGAACCCATATATAAATCCAATTATTCTTGAAAATTATGTATTTATTGATTAAAAGTCTATCAATCTATCTGTAAATATCTATCTACATAATCATATACCTGTCACATGCAAATATCACAAACAGCTGAATCATTAGGTGGCATCACTGACTCGATGGATGTGAGTTTGAGTGAACTCCTGGAGTTGGTGATGGATAGGGATGCCTGGCATATTGGGATTCATGGGGTCTCAGAGAGTCGGACATGAATGAGCCACTAACCTGAACTGAACTGAACTGAATGAACCCATATATAAATCCAATTATTCTTGAAAATTATGTATTTATTGATTAAAAGTCTATCAATCTATCTGTAAATATCTATCTACATAATCATATACCTGTCACATGCAAATATCACAAACAGCTGAATCAGATAAACTTATGATGTAACTTTCTTGTTTCAGTGTGTCTGTTCAGTAAGTCTATTGAAGTTTAAAAGAGTAGAGATTCAAAAAGTGTTTGTTGTCATGTGGATAATTTTCATAAAATTATCAAAATAATTTATGCAATTCTGCCATAATTCTGGTTGTAAATCCTATGTTGGATTTGTATAAAACTCTTTGTTCTATCTTTGATATTCTTTCTTGCTTAACGACTCATATATCAACTGATTTAAACAATAAATGGTAAACTTTAGATCTGAAGATGGTATTAGCCAAAGAATATCCTTTTCATCCTTAGCCACAGATGATGTCACTAAAAGTCCACAATATCTTAAAAATGGGAAATAGCTTGAGAAATAAAAACTGGAAAAGATAATACAAATTATTAACAGAGTTTCACTGTAATTTTTGAAAAAAAAGTTAAGTATATATATCGACTTCCATGTTGACTCAGTTGGTAAAGAATCTGCCTGCAATGCAGGAGAGAAAAGATACATGGGTTTGATGTTTGGGTTGGGAAGATCCTCTGGAGGAGGGCAGGGAAACCCACTGGAGTGTTCTTGCCTGGGGAATATCCATGGACCGACGAGCATGATGGGCTAGAGTTCATGGGGTCACAGAGTCTGACGCGACTAAGCTACTAACCATAGCACATATAACTTACTGAGTGAATAAAAATACTGTATTTATTTTTCTGGCAAGAAAATTACTTGATAGTGCTTCATATACATATGTGTGTGTGTGTTTGCTCAGTTGTGTCCGATTTTTTGTGACCCCATAGACTGTAGTAGGCTAGGCTCCTCTGTCCACAGAATTTTTCAGGCAACAATACTGGATTGGGGGGTTGTCATTTTTTACTCCAGGGGATCTTCCCTACCCAGGGATCAAACTTGTGTTTCTTGAGTCTCCTGCATCAGCAGGCAGATACTTTACCACTGTGCTCCTGGGGAGCCACGTTACACACACACACACACACACACACACACACACACACGTTATACACACACACACACACACTGCTGCTGTGCTGCTAAGTCGCTTCAGTCGTGCCTGATTCTGTGTGACCCTATAGACGGCAGCCCACCAGGCTTCCTCGTCCCTGGGATTCTCCAGGTAAGAACACTGGAGTGGGTTTCCATTTCCTTCTCCAATGCATGAAAATGAAAAGTAAAAGTGAAATCACTCAGTCGTATCTGACTTGTAGTGACCCCATGGACTGCAGCCTACCAAGTTCCATCATCCATGGGATTTTCCAGGCAAGAGTACTGGAGTGGAGTGCCATTGCCTTATCTGATATATATATATATATATATATATATATATATATAATCTTCATGTTATTGTTAAAACTTGATAAAAAGTATAAATACAAATAATAAAAATTTTGCAATAGAGTCAGAAATATTCACAATTGTGTCCCTAAGTTTTCTTTGTCATTTAATTCTTCCAAAGGCATGAGAGGATGAGGCAAAGCGAAAACAATGCCCAGTTGTGTATGTGTCTTGTGGTGAAAGTAAAGTCTGATGCTGTAAAGAACAATACTGCATAGAAATCTGGAGTGTTAAGTCCATGAATCAAGGTAAATTAGAAGTGTTCAAACAGAAGATGGCAAGAGTGAACACTGACATTTTAGGAATCAGTGAGCTAAAATGTACCAGAATGGGCAAATTTAATTCAGATGATCATTATATCTACTACTGTGGGCAAGATTCCCTTTGAAAAAAAAAAAAAAAAAGGAATAGCCCTCATAGTCAATGAAAGAGTCTGAAATGCAGTATTTGGGAGCAATCTCAAAAGCGACGGAATGATCTCTGTGCTTTTCCAAGACAAGTCATTCAATATCAAAGTAATACAAATCATTGCCTCAACCACTAATGCCAAAGAAGCTGAAGTTGAATGGTTCTATGAAGATATACAAGACATTCTAGAACTAACACCCAGAAAAAATGTCCTTTTTATCATAGTGGACTAGAATGCAAACGTAGGATCAAAAGATACCTGGAGTAACAGGCAAGTTTGGCCTTGGAGTGCAAAATGAAGCAGGGCGAAGGCTAACAGAGTTTTGCCAAAAGAACACACTGGTTATAGCAAACACCCTCTTCCAACAACACAAGAGATGACTCTACACATGGACATCACCAAATGTTCAATACCGTAATCAGATTGATTATGTTCTTTATAGGGCAAAGATGGAGAGGCTATATACAGTCAGCAATAACAAGACCGGTAGCTGACTGTGGCTCAGATCATGAACTCATTGCAAAATTCAAACTTAAATTGAAACTTAGGGAAAACCACTAGCTCATTCAGGTACGATCTAAATCAAACCCCTTATGATTATAGAGTTCAGTTCAGTTCAGTCACTCAGGCATGTTCGACTCGGACCCCATGAACTGCAGGATGCCAGGCCTCCCTGTCCTTCACAAATTCCCAGAGCCTACCCAAAGAAATGTCCATTGAGTTGGTGATGTCATCCAACCATTTCATCTTCTGTCCCCCCCTTCTCCTCCTGCCCTCAATCTTCCCCAGCATCAGAATCTTTTCAAATGAGTCAGCTCTTTGCATCAGGTGGCCAGAGTATTAGAGTTTCAGCTTCAACATCAGTTCTTCCAATGAACACCCAGGACTGATCTCCTTTAGGATGGACTGGTTGGATCTCCTTGCAGTCCAAGGGACTCTCAAGAGTCTCCTCCAATACCACAGTTCAAAAGCATCAATTCTTCAGTACTCAGCTTTCTTTATAGTCCAACTCTAACATCCATACATGAAGACTGGGAAAATCATAGATTTGAATAGACAGACCTTAGTCAGCAAAATAATATCTCTGCTTTTGAATATGCTCTCTAGGTTGGTCACAACTTTCCTTCCATGGAGTAAGCATCTTTTTTTATTTTTTTGGAGTAAGCATCTTTTAATTTCATGGATGCAGTCATCATCTGCAGTGATTTTGGAGCCCCCCCCTAAAAGTCTGACACTGTTTCCACTTTTTCCCCATTTATTTGCCATGAAGGGACTGGATGTCATGATCTTAGTTTTCTGAATGTTGAACTTTAAGCCAACTTTTTCACTCTCCTCTTTCACTTTCATCAACAGGCTCTTTGTTCTTCTTCACTTTCTACCATAAGGATAGTGTCATCTGCATATCTGAGGTTATTGATATTTCTCCTAGCGATCTTAATTCCAGCTTGTGCTTCATGCAGCTCAGCATTTCTCATGATGTACTCTGCATATAAGTTAAATAATCAGGGTGCCTTGACGTACTCCTTCTCTTATGTGGAACCAGTCTGTCATTCCATGTCCAGTTCTAACTGTTGCCTCTTGACATGCATACAGGCTTCTCAAGAGGCAGATTAAGTGGTCTGGTATTCCCATCTCTCCAAGAATTTTCCAGTTTATTGTGATCCACACAGTCAAAGGCTTTGGCATAGTCAGTAAGTAGAAACAGATGTTTATGTGAAATTCTCTTGCTTTTCAATGACCCAGCCAATGTTGGCAATTTGATCTTTGGTTCCTCTGCCTTTTCTAAAACCAGCTTGAACATTTAGAATTTCATGGTTCATATGTTGCTTCATATGTTCATATGAAGCCTGGCTTGGAGAATTTTGAGCATTACTTTACTAGTGTGTTAGATGAGTACAATTGTGCAATAGTTTGAGCATTCTTTGGCATTGCCTTTCTTTTGGGTTGGAATGAAAACTGACATTTTCCAGTCCTGTGGCCACTGCTGAGTTTTCCAAATTTGCTGACATATTTAGAGCAGCACTTTCACAGCATCATCTTTTAGGATTTTAAATAGCTCAACTGGAATTCCATCACCTCCACTAGCTTTATTTGTGTGATTCTTCCTAAGGCCCACTTGACTTCACATTCTAGGATGTCTGGGTCTAGCTGAGTAGTCACACCATCGTGATTAACTGGATATTAAAGATCTTTTTTGTACAGTTCTTCTGTGTATTATTGCCACCTATCTTAATATATTCTGCTTCTGTCAGGTCCATAACATTTCTGTCCTATATTGCACCCATCTTTGCATGAAATGTTCCCATGGCATCTCTAATTTTCTTGAAGAGATCTCTAGTCTTTCCCATTCTATTGCTTTCCTCTATTTATTTGCATTGATCACTGAGGAAGGCTTTCTTATCTCTCCTTACTATTTTTTGGAACTCTGCATTCAAATGGGTATATCTTTATTTTTCTTCTTTGATTTTCACTTCTTCTTTCCACAGCTATTTGTAAGGCCTCTTCAGATAGCCATTTTGCTTTTTTGCATTTCTTTTTCTTGGGGATGGTCTTGATCCCTGTCTCCAGTGCAATGTCATGAATCTCTGTCCATAGTTCATCAGTGCCTTGACGTACTCCTTCTCTTATGTGGAACCAGTCTGTCATTCCATGTCCAGTTCTAACTGTTGCCTCTTGACATGCATACAGGCTTCTCAAGAGGCAGATTAAGTGGTCTGGTATTCCCATCTCTCCAAGAATTTTCCAGTTTATTGTGATCCACACAGTCAAAGGCTTTGGCATAGTCAGTAAGTAGAAACAGATGTTTATGTGAAATTCTCTTGCTTTTCAATGACCCAGCCAATGTTGGCAATTTGATCTTTGGTTCCTCTGCCTTTTCTAAAACCAGCTTGAACATTTAGAATTTCATGGTTCATATGTTGCTTCATATGTTCATATGAAGCCTGGCTTGGAGAATTTTGAGCATTACTTTACTAGTGTGTTAGATGAGTACAATTGTGCAATAGTTTGAGCATTCTTTGGCATTGCCTTTCTTTTGGGTTGGAATGAAAACTGACATTTTCCAGTCCTGTGGCCACTGCTGAGTTTTCCAAATTTGCTGACATATTTAGAGCAGCACTTTCACAGCATCATCTTTTAGGATTTTAAATAGCTCAACTGGAATTCCATCACCTCCACTAGCTTTATTTGTGTGATTCTTCCTAAGGCCCACTTGACTTCACATTCTAGGATGTCTGGGTCTAGCTGAGTAGTCACACCATCGTGATTAACTGGATATTAAAGATCTTTTTTGTACAGTTCTTCTGTGTATTATTGCCACCTATCTTAATATATTCTGCTTCTGTCAGGTCCATAACATTTCTGTCCTATATTGCACCCATCTTTGCATGAAATGTTCCCATGGCATCTCTAATTTTCTTGAAGAGATCTCTAGTCTTTCCCATTCTATTGCTTTCCTCTATTTATTTGCATTGATCACTGAGGAAGGCTTTCTTATCTCTCCTTACTATTTTTTGGAACTCTGCATTCAAATGGGTATATCTTTATTTTTCTTCTTTGATTTTCACTTCTTCTTTCCACAGCTATTTGTAAGGCCTCTTCAGATAGCCATTTTGCTTTTTTGCATTCTTTTTCTTGGGGATGGTCTTGATCCCTGTCTCCAGTGCAATGTCATGAATCTCTGTCCATAGTTCATCAGGCATTCTGTTTATCTGATGTAGTCTATTAAATCTATTTCTCACTTCCAGTTTATAGCCATAAGGTATTTGATTTAGGTCATATCTGAATGATCTAGTGGTTTTCCCCACTTTCTTCAATTTAAATCTGAATTTGGCAATAAGGATTTCATGATCTGAACCATAGTCCACTCCTGGTCTTGTTTTGGCTGACTGTATAGAGCTTTGCCATCTTTGGCTATAAATAATATAATCATCTGACTGTGCTGTTGGCCATCTGGTGATGTCCATGTGTAGAGTCTTTTCTTGTGTTGTTGGAAGAGGGTGCTTTCTATGACCAGTGAGTTCTCTTGGCAAAACTCTATTAGCATTTGCCCTGCTTCATTCTATACTCCATGGCCAAATTTTCTGTTATTCTAGGTATTTCTTGGCTTTCTACTTTTGCATTCCAGTCCCCTATAATGAAAAAGACATCTTTTTTTGGGTGTTAGTTCTAAAAGGTCTTGTAGTTCTTCATGCTGCTGCTGCTGCTGCTAATTTGCTTCAGTTGTGTCCATCTCTGTGCAGTCTCATAGACTGCAGCCTACCACGCTCCAACCTGGCAAGAACACTGGAGTGGATTGCCAATTCCTTTTCCAATGCATGAAGGTGAAAAGTGGAAGTGAAGTCGCTCAGTCATGTCCAACTCTCCGCGACCCCATGGACTGTAGCCTATCAGGTTCCTCCATCCATGGGATTTTCCAGGCAAGAGTACTGGAGTGGGTTACCATTGCCTTTTCCATAGATCTTTCAGAAAACCATTCAATTTCAGCTTCCTCAGCATTACTGGTCAGTTATACAGTAGAAGTGACAAATAGATTCAAGAGATTAGTCTGATAGAGTACCTGAAGAACTATGGACAGAGTTTCAAAAAATTGTATCAGAGGTGCTGACTAAAACCATCCCCAAGAAACACAAATGTAAAAAGCAAAATGTTATCTGAAGAAGCCTTAGAAATAGCTAAGAAACAAAGAGAAGTAAAAGGCAAAGGAGAAAAAGAAAAGACTTACTCATCTGAATGCAGAGTTCCAATGAAGAGCACAGAGAGATAGAAAAGCTTTTTTAAGTGAACAATGCAAAGAAATAGAGGAAAACAGTAGAATGAGAATGACTAGAGATCTCCTCAATAAAATCTGAGGTACCAAGGGAGCATTTCATGCAAAGATAGGCACAATAAAAGACAGAAATGGTATGGCCCTAACAAGAGCAGAAGATGTTTATGAAGAGGTGGCAAGAATACACAGAAGATCAAAAAATATTTTAATGACCCAGATAACCGTGAAGATGTGACCACTCATCTAGAGCCAAACATCCTGGAGTGTGAAATCAAGTGGGCCTTAGGAAACATCACTATGAACAAAGCTAGTGGAGTTGATGGAATTCCAGTTGAGCTATTTCAAATCCTAAAAAGATGATGCTGTGAAAGTGCTGCACTCAATATGCCAGCAAATTTGGAAAACTCAGCCAAGGCCACAGGACTGGAAAAGGACAGGTTTCATCCAATCTCAAAGAAGAGTAATGACAAAGAATGTTCAAACACTCATTTTCTATGTTAGCAAATTTATGCTGAAAATCCCTCATGCTTGGTTTCAACAGCATGTGAACCAAGACATTCCACATGTATAAGTTGGATTTAGGAAAAGCAGAGGTACCAGAGATCAAATTGCCAAATCATTTATATCATAGAATAAGCTAGAGATTATCAGAAAAACATCTACTTCTACTCCATTGACTATGCTAAGTCCTTTGACTGTGTAGATCACAACAAACTGTACAAAACCTTGAAGAGATGGGAATATCAGACCACCTGACCTGCCTCTTGTGTAACCTGTATGCAGGTCAAGTAGCAATAGTTAGAACCAGACATAGAACAACAGACTGGTTCCAAATTGGGAAAGGAATATATCAAGATTATATACTGTCACCCCACTTATTTATCTTATATGCAGAGTACATCTGCGAAATGCCAAGCTGGATGAATCACAAGCTGGAATCACGATCTTGGGGAGGAATATCAATAACATTAGATATACAGATGATACCACCCTGTGGCAGAAAGTGAAGAGGAACTAAAAAGCTTCTTGAAGAAGGGGAAAGAAGAGGGCGACAGAGCTGGCTTAGAACTCAACATTCAAAAAACTAAAATCACAGCGTCTAGTCCCTTAACTTCATGGCAAATAGATGGGGAAACAATGGCAGACTTTACTTTCTAGGGCTCCTAAATCCTTGTGGACATTGACTGCAGCCAAGAAATTGAAAGACAGTTGTTCCTTGGAGGAAAACCAATGACAGTATATTAAAAAGCAGACATTACTTTGCCTACATATTTCTGTATAGTCAAAGCTATGGTTTCTTGAGTAGTCATTTCACATGTGAGAGTTGGACAATAATAGCATCAAAGAATTGATGCCTTCAAATTGTGGTGTTGTAGAAGACTCTTGAGAGTCTCTTGGACAGAAAGGAGATCAAACCAGTCAATCCTAAAGGAAATCAACCCTGAATATTCATTGTAAGGACTGATGCTGAAGCTGAAGTTCATATACTTTTGTCACCTGATGTGCAGAGCTGACTTGCTGGAAAAGACTTTGATGCTGAGAAAAAGTGAAGACCTGAGGAGAAGAGGACAACAGACCATCAGACGGTTGCATGGCTCCATCAACTCAATGGTCATGTATTGAGAAAACTCTAGGAGATGGCCAGAGAAGCAATGGCACCCCACTCCAGTACCCTTGCCTGGACAATCCCATGGACAGAGGAGCCTGGTAGGCCACAGTCCATGGGGTTGCTAAGAGTCGGACATGACTGAGCCACTTCACTTTCACTTATCACTTTCATGCATTGGAGAAGGAGATGGCAACCTCCAGTGTTCTTACCTGGAGAATCCCAGGGATGGAGAGCCTGGTGGACTGTTGTCTATGGGGTCACACAGAGTTGGACACGACTGAAGCGATTTAGTTGTAGCAGCAGCAGCTAGGAGATGTGAAGTATAAAGAAGCCCGGTGTGCTGCAGTCCATGGAGTTGAAAACAGTTGGATATGGCAGAGGGACTGAACTACAACAGTGAAATATTAAGGTTTAAATGCAAAGTTGTGGTATAGTCTCTGAAATTGATATTTAAATAGCCAATCAGGGATTATATCAGATCTAAACCTTAGAAAGTATCCAAATTGTAACATTAAAAATAATTTTTCTCCTACTGGCCTTCTAAGAGATATTAATGTCAATAGTAGAAAATAACAGAAGGACAAACAAAGAAAATAAGTGTCATTGAATGTTTTCAAGCCCTTGAAAGGGTGCAAGCTTTTACTACTCATAAGAACTACTTTTTTAAAATTAAAGTTTCTCACAAAATTCTCAGCTTTTAAAAATGCTCCAAACTGCCATATTAACCATTATTCTTATCAACATAATGAATTATCTCAAGTATATTATGACTTTAAATACCATCTGTTTTAGCATTTTTTTTTAATATGAGAATTAAAATCATGCTTTTCTCACTTGGCAAATTCTTTACTGCAATTTTATGGTGTGCATGTAAAATCATTTCTTACAGGTTTGTTCTAGGTATTTGTAACCCATTTAAGTTTTCAAGGATAAGAGTAGATTTTATTATTTGTCCACCTTACCCAAGCACCTCTTTATTGAAGCTGTCATGTGCATATAATATAGAAGTTAAACACAATAGTAGTATACCTACCACTGACAGTTGTGCATATCTGTTCAACATTCACTGTGACATCTTCACAACTGCTGCTTCATCTGGCCTTCAATTAAAATATTCAGGAAGGTATACAATTCCCAGTGCACAAATTGTTAAGAACTGTAACTGTTACCTGTCTTTTCATTGCCTAAAATTAATAGGTACTCTTCACATATTTAATACATTTGCATAAATTTCCATATTCTACACCTCTGTAGTTGCTTTCCTGTCATCTTCCCTAAAAGGGTGAACATAAATACCTTTTTCTTATTGAAATTAGCCTTAAGTGCTTGTTTTATTTTAAAAAAATTATTCCAAAATAAATTAATTTCACAACCTAGTAGTATCCTTCACATTACACGTACTTAATGAAAATTCCAGTAATGAGTAGCATATAACAAATCAATAAGTACTTTTGTATGTTAGTCACTCAATCATGTCCAATTCTTTGTGACCCTATAGACTGTGGCCTGCCAAGATCCTCTGTCCATGGAATTCTCCAGTCAAGAATACCCGAGTGGATAGCCATTCCCTTCTCCAGAGGATCTTCCTGACCCAGGGATTAAACCTGGTTCTGCATTGCAGGCAGATTCTTTACCATCTGAACCATCAGGGAAGACCATATTTTACATCTATTATATAATGTACTAGTTTATATTTATATATAAATAATGTAATCTTTTAAATCTATTATGAAGATGTAAACTCTTTTACATGTATTCACTTTTACTTTCCATTATCTTTTCACATGCACTTCATCTTAAAACATGAAGAATCAATGTTTTGTATATTCTGAAATAATCTGGAAATAAGTCTAAGAATCATCCAATTCACCTAACTTTTAGAGACAAAAACATGGAAAAAAAGCTGCATAAATCTCTGAAAAAATATTACCTATCTAATAAATCAATTTTAATTTAAAAAATATTTACACTTTTTTCAAGCCTGGAACTTTAATTATGAGATTAGCATTATAGAGATTTTAAATCATATATAAGAGATTAATCTGTTTTAAGACTGCACAATTTGTATAAGTACTGGTGTACTCAATATAGAAAAACATCTATTTCTGCTTTATTCACTATACCAAAACCTTTGACTGTGTGGATCACAACAAACTGTGGAAAATTCTTAAAGGGATGGGAATACCAGACCATCTTACATCCTGAGAAAGCTGTATGCAGGTCAAGAAGCAACAGTTAGAACTGGACATGAAACAACAGACCGGTTCCAAATAGGAAAAGGAATACATCAAGAATATTTATTGTCACCCTGCTTATTTAACTTATATGCAGAGTACATCATGTGAAATACCTGGCTGTAGAAGGACAAGCTGTAATATAGATTGCTGGGAGAAATGTCAATAACCTCAGATAGGCAGATGACATCACCTTATGGAAGAAAGCGAAGAGGAACCAAAGAGCCTCTTGATGAAAATGAAAGAGGAGAGTGAAAAAGTTGTCTTAAAACTCAACATTCAAAAAGCTAAGATCATGGCATATGGCCCCATCATTGCATGGCAAACAGATGGGGAAAGAATGGAAACAGTGAGAAACTTTATTCTGGGGGGCCTCCAAAACCACTGCAGATGGTGGCTGTAGCCATGAAATTAAAAGATACTTGCTCCTTAGAAGAAAAGCTGTGACCAACCTAGACAACATATTAAAAAGCAGAGACATTAATTTGCCTACAAAGTTCCATCTAGTCAAGGCTATGACTTTCCAGTAGTCATGTATGGATGTGAGAGTTGGACTATAAAGAAAGCTGACTGCTGAAATATTGATGCTTTTGAATGTGAAGTTGGAGAAGACTCTTGAGAGTCTCTTGGATGGCAAGGAGATCAAACCAGTCAATCTTAAAGGAAATCAGTCCTGAATATTCATTGGAAGGACTGATGCTGAAGCTGAAACCCTGATACTTTGTCCACCTGATGTGAAGAAATGACTCATTGGAAATGATGATGGGAAAGACTGAAGGCAGGATGAGAAGGGGATGACAGAGGATGCAATGGTTGGATATCATCACCAACTGAATGGATATGAGTTTGAGCACACTCTGGGAGCTGGCGATGGACAGGGAAGCCTGGCATGGTGCAGTTCATGAAATTACAAAGAGTCGGACACAACAAAGCAACTGAACTGAACTGAACTGAACCATCTTATCTTCTGTTGTCCCCTTTACTTCCTGCCTTCAATCTTTTCCAGAATCAGAGTCTTTTCTAATGAGTCAGCTCTTTACATCAGGTTGCCAAGTATCTGAGCTTCAGCTTTAGCATCAGCTCTTCCAGTGACTATTGAGTTTATTTCCTTTTAGATTGATTGATTTGATCCCTTTGCTGTCAAAGGACTCGCAAGAGTCTTCTCCAGCACCACAATTCTAAAGCATTGATTTGTCAGCATTCAGCCTTCTTTATGTGTGTGTGTGTGTGTGTGTGTGTGTGTGTGTGTGATAGTTGCATATTTGACTCTTTGTGATCTCATGGACTGTAGTCTGCCAGACTCCTCTGTGCATGGAATTCTCCAGGCAGGGATACTGAAGTGGGTAGCCTATCCTTTCTCCAGGGTATCTTTTCTACCCAGATATTGAACCTGGGTCTCCTGCATGGCAGGCAGATTCTTTACCAGCTGAGCCAATAAGTAACCCTCCCACCATCATTAGGGAATCACCAATTAAAACAACAATAGGAGACCATTGCTTACCTAGTAGATTGATAAAAGTCAAAAACACTGACAACACCAAATGTTGGTGAACATGTGGAGTAACAGGAGCTTTCATTCCTTGCTGAGGGAAGGCAAAATGTTACAATCACTTTGGAAGACATTTTGGCTGTTTCTTATAAAACTAAACATATTCTTACTATAATAAGCCAGCAGTTACATCCCTAGGTATTTATGCAAATGAGCTGAAAACACATTCACTTAAAAACCTTCACATGAATGCTTTATTGATAATTGCAAAAATGTAGAAGCAACCAAGATATCCCTCAGTACGTCCATGTATAAATGAAATGTGTGTGAGTGCGTGCTAAGGTGCTTCAGTAGTGTCTGATGCTGTGGCCCTAGGACTGTAGCCCACTAGGCTCCTCTGTTCATGGAATTCTCCAGGCAAGAATACTGGAGTGGGTTGCCATGCCCTCCTCCAGGGGATCTTCCCAACCCAAAGATCAAGCCCATGTCTCTTATGTCTCCTGCATTGGCCAGAGGATTCTTTGTCACTAGCCCCATGTGAGAAGCCTTTTTATACTAACTTATTTTAAATTTTAAAACATACATTAAAATTACAATAAAATTTTAATTTAGATTTATCAGGTTATAAATGAAAAGCCACTATTTCTTCTTACACATTTTCTTCCTTTTCAATTGTACTTTAAAAAGGAAGAAAATGTGTAGGAAGAAACAGTGGCTTTTCATTTATAACCTGATAAGTCTAAATTAAAATTTTATTGAAATTTTAATGTATATTTTAAAATTTAAAATAAGTTAGTATAAAAGGGCTTCTCATATGGTACTTATACCACCACATTAGTTGGGCTTCCCTGGTGGCTCAGAGGTTAAAGCATCTGCCTGCAATGCAGGAGACCTGGGTTCAATCTCTGGGCTGGCAAGATCCCCTGGAGAAGGAAATGGCACCTCACTCCAGTATTCTGGCCTGGGAAAACCCATGGATGGAGGAGCCTGGTGGGCTACAGTCCACGGGGTCACAAAGAGTTGGACACTACTGAGTGACTCCACTTTCACTTTCACCATCTTAGTTTAAGGTACATAACATAGTGATTCAGTATTTTTATACAGTACACAATGGTCACCATTATAAGAATAGTTACCATCAGTCACCATACAAATTTACTACTGTATTATTGACTATATTCCTTATGTTGTACACTTCATACCTATGATTCGTCTATTTTGTAGTTGAAAGTTTGTACCTCTTAATTTCTCTTACTGATTTTACTGATTCCCAAAGCAACTTTCCACCCACTCCTGGCAACCACGTGTTTGTATTCTGTATCAGTCTGTTTTTGTTCATTTGTTTTGTTTTTTAGATTCCACGTATAAATGAAATCATACAGGATTTGTCTTTCTCTGACTTATTTCACTTTACATAATACCTTCTATGTCTATACGTACTGTCAAAAATGGCAAAACTCAGTACTGTTTTGAGTTAAGCTATTACTTGAATGGAAAATTATTTAGGGCTTATTTCTGTTGAGGTGTATCACTTAGTAAGAAGGAATTTCTCAGAACAATTAGTGGGTTTCTCTAATAGCTATAGAGTGAGTCGTTCTGCTACTAAATTTAATGCATGTGTGTGTACGCTCAGTTATGTTGGACTCTTTGCGACACCTTGGATTGTAGCAGGCCAGGCTCCTCTATCCAGGGAATTCTCCAGCAAGAATACTGGGTTGGATTGCCATCTCCCACTCTGGGAATCTTCCTGATTAATAAATGGAACCTGGGTCTCCTGTGGCTCCTGTGTTGACAAGTAGAATTTTTACCAATGCACCAACTGGGAGGCTTCATTAAAGTTAATACTCTTTGCTAAATGTATTATTTATTAAAGAGTATTTTATTAGTATTGTAATCCTCACAGAGCAATCTAATTTTCTTTTTTAATAATCCAAACAACTTGCTCAATGCTCTAATGAATCATATTGAAACTCTTTAAATACTTAGGCTTTTAAGACTTTGATGTGTAATCATTCATGTAAACAGCATGTATCTTAGGTATTCTCCAGTGTTACATGTAAAACATTTCTTTAGATATAATCTATAAGTGCAAATATGAAAAAACCACCTGCTTTAGTTGTGATATAAATTGGGCCTAAAATGGATTAATATATGTCATAATAGAAAAAAAACACAATATTTCTAATATCAATCTCAATTACTCAATTCCTCAAGAAGAGAACTGTAGCTTATGAATATTTTCTGATACTGAAAAACTAATAAACCATAAAAGAGGTACTTTAAAAGCATGGTAAATAACAACTGGACCTGGCAGAAAATTATATCCCTTTTTGTGTCATTACTACATTTGAGTATTTAGACACTGATAAGGCAAGATATTTAAAAGTTGTGAGTTTATCTTTGAATAGGATATAATTTACCTTAATATATTTAAAATAGCACATCAGACAATTTTCAGTTCAGTTCAGTCGCTCAGTCATGTCCGACTCTTTGTGATCCCATGAATCGCTTCATGCCAGGCCTCCCTGTCCATCACCAACTCCCAGAGTTCACACAAATCCATGTCCATTGAGGTGATGATGCCCTCTCACCATCTCATCCTCTGTCATCCCCTTCTTCTCCTGCCCTCAATCTTTCCCAGCATCAGGGGCTTTTCAAATGAGTCAGCTCTTCTCATCAGGTGGCCAAAGTATTGGAGTTTCATCTTCAGCATCAGTCCTACTATGAACACCCAGAACTGATTTCCTTTAGGATGAACTGGTTGGATCTCCTTGCAGTCCAAAGGACTCTCAAGAGTCTTCTCCAACACCACAGTTCAAAAACATCAATTTTTTGGCTCTCAGCTTTCTTTATAGTCCAACTCTCACATCCATATATCACCACTGAAAAGACCATAGCCTTGACTAGAAGGATCTTTGTTGGCAAAGTAATGTCTCTGATTTTTAATATGCTGTCTAGGTTGGTCATAACTTTTCTTCCAAGGAGTAAGCATCTTTTAATTTCATGACTGCAATCACCATCTGCAGTGATTTTGCAGCCCAGAAAAATAAAGTCAGCCACTGTTTCCACTATCTCTGCATCTATTTCCCATGAAGTGATGGGACCAGATGCCATGATCTTTGTTTTCTGAATGTTGAGCTTTAAGCCAACTTTTTCACTCTCCTTTTTCACTTTCATCTAGAGGCTCTTTAGTTCTTCTTCACTTTCTGCCATAAGGGTGGTGTCATCTGCATATCTGAGGTTATTGATATTTCTCCTAGTAATTTTAGGGGCAAGTAATACCCCATTGATTATTGTCTAAAAATATAAATAAAATCAATTTCTAAAATTACCCAGGATTTGAGAAATAGTACTTTCTGACCAAGAAACAATGTTCCAAATATAATAGAGATGACAGAATGATAAGAGCAAAATGTTAAACTTGAAAAATGTCCAAGGTCTGTAGACTGATATAAAATTCAATATCAGATCAAGTGAGATCACTTTTATAAAAATCAAATGAGGACTCATGAGATTTAATGTGATTAGAAATATAAATACTATCAAAATTTATAGTAATGTAGTTCATTCACCAAATATTATTGAGAATTAACTGTGTCGGCTTTGTCTTTCTGACATGAACAAGTGTACAAGAACAGAGAACAAAACAAACAAGTTCCTGTCTCATGAACCATATATATTATGGTTGAGGATAAATATAAATATAACAAATAACTGAAAACAATATAGATTGTTATTAAGAAGAAAATAAACTTGCTGCCTTAAATGTGTAAAACAAAGAAAACTGAAGAGTGCTTTAGCTAACAATGATTTAGATAATCTAAGATTTGAGAAACCTTTGTTTCAGTTGGAAGAGAAAGCATGAAAGTAGTGATATGAGAAATGGTGTTCTATGTTGAAGGGACTAACAGAAGACTCAGGTAATGAGCTTAGTCATGAGTGAAATGGAGAGACTTCACATGTTGACCTGTATTGACTGGTCAGCCTGGATTACAAGGATGATATTTATCTGATTAATTTAAAGATGTATATGTACCAGTTTGGAATAATTTTCCTACCATTGTTTCTTAATCAAATAACATGTTTGCTATATCCTACGTTTGACAAATCCTATTTATGAATTTCAAGCAAAAATTTAATAAATGAATACTGCTTAAATGTTTTACTTTATGGATTATAAACATTTGAGATTTAGTAGATATTATAGGAGAATAAATAGAAGTCATAGGTCCTTGTCAAGTAGTTAAATACATGTAAAATTTACTTGGTTGGAATTTTCTGCAGATTAGATTTTATTTTATTTTTATTTTTTAAGGGAAAAATTTCAAAGAAAATTTAATTTCACAAAGTTTGTCATTAATTCAGGCTTAATGTCCAAACCATTCCAAAACTTTTTAGAGTTAAGCTATGTCACTCAGTCATGTCTGACTCTTTGTGACCCCTGAATTGCAGCATGCCAGGCCTACCTGTCCATCACCAGCTCCTGGAGATTACTCAAATTCATGTCCATCAGTTTGGTGATGCCATCCAACCATCTTATCCTCTGTCATCCCCTTCTCCTCCTGCCCTCAATCCCTCCCAGCATAAGGCTCTTTTCCAGTGAGTCAGCTCTTCGCATGAGGTGGACAGAGTATTGGAGTTTCAGCTTTATCATCAGTCCTTCCAATGAACACCAGGACTGATCTCCTGTAGAAAGGACTGGTTGGATCTCCTTGCAGTCCAAGGGACTCTCAAGAGTCTTCTTCAACACCACAGTTCAAGAGCATCATTCTTCCGTGCTCAGCCTTCTTCACAGTCCAACTCTCACATCCATATATGACCACAGGAAAAACCATAGCCTTGACTAGACGGACCTTAGTTGGCAAAGTAATGTCTCTGCTTTTGAATATACTATCTAGGTAATTTATAAACAAACCAACAAGTGAAGCATTAATATAAACAAATGGCAGGAAATTTTATTCAAAGAACTCTTATTATGAGAAGACTGTAGGTTTGATGTCTTTACTTGTATTTTCTAAGTGAGTAAAGTGACATAATAAGAGTCTCCATAATTAACAAACAATGCATTAATTATTGCAGGAAAACACAGAAAGGGTGTTTCCCAAAGGAGCTCAGTTTTCTAAAATATCAAAGATAAAATCAAACCTTATAAAGTGTATTAGTGTAAGAGTGGTGAGGCAGGAAGAAAGGATTTACTGTGGTATTGCTCTTGTGAGGCTGAGAGGGAGAGTTTGATTATAGCAGAGTAGAATTTTGAAATTTGTATTGGTTGCTTGTGGTTTGGAGCTGTCATTTATTTTCTAGTGTGACAGATATGAGTTTTTTTCTGATCAAATTATATAATGTAGCCTGGGAAACATAATTTTTCTGCAACATACTGGAGCAACAGAGGTTAATGAGGAATTAAAAATAAACTGCAATCAGAACAGAGAACATTATCAGGGAATAAGTGAGATTAACTCCACTGTAATATCCAGTTAGGACTGGATTGGATGACTGTCAGTCCTTTTTATAACCTTTGAACAGGATTGATGCCTCTAAAAGTTTTACTCCAATGTAAGATTCAGTTACCAGTAGCCAGTGTACTGAGCCAGACATTGAATATATTGTATTCTATCTTCAATTGGACTCTGGTAATAAAGAACACAGGAAAGCAAGATTTAGTCTCAGATCATGTTTGTGTGGGAGTTTCCCAAGTGGCTCAGTGGTGAAAAATCCACCTGCCAAACAGGAGACGCAGGTTCAGTTTCCTGAACTGGACACAAGACTTAGCGACTAAATGGCAGCAGCGCGTATATCTGTGAGGTTTTCGTACAAGTGTGTTCTCGAGCTCAGTCGTGTCTGACTCGTTGCAGCCTCAAGGACGGTAGCCTGCCAGGTTCCTCTGCCCGTGGAATTTTCCAGGCAAGAATGCTGGAGTGGATTGCCATTTCCTTCTCTAGGGGATCTTCCTGATCTAGGGATTAAACCAGCATTTCTTGCCTCTCCTGCATTGGCAGGCAGTTTCTTTACCACTTGTGCCTCCTTCGCAGGAAGCCCCTATGTACAGGTAACTTTACCTCAATATTATAGAAATAATTAGCATAACTTTATGTGGGGACAGAAAAACTGTGAAGAATAGAGATAATTAACATAATTAATTATGATGATAATCAGATGATAATTAACATAAAAAAGAAAATCTTAAAGATGATTCTGTCATGTCAGTAGAAGTCATTTCCAATAAGATAAAAACAGTTTGCAGGTGGATTTGTATATGTACAGATGAAATTCTGCATGATTTGATTACTGAGATATCACCAGATCTCTGCTTTCTAAACATATCCTACTTTGGCCTAGAACTAAAGCATTTATCTAAATCACAGGGTTTGTGACATTGCATATAAATTATTTTGAATATGCTAAATACATTCATATATTTACTGTTTGTATTTCTTAAAATTGTATATACACACAGCTTGTGAGATGTTTCATAATCAAATCTCAGGATGAAAGATCTGAAAAGTGGATCATGATGTTAGCACTTTAGTGATTATATCATGCTGGAAAATAAGGATTAATTACCATTCTACCTTTAAATAATCAAGGTATCGGGTTTATAAGAATTACCACTGTTTAATTAGAATAAGTAATGATGATTTATTTTTAAATATAATATCTTTTATGCCTTTATTATTTTGCAAAAGCAAAAAAGTCAGTGTTAAAATTGACAGAACAAGTTACTCACCAATAAGCTACTTGCATCATTATTTATTTTCCATTTTTCACTCTAAGGTTAATTCCCACAACTTCACATGAACTCACATATTACACTCCATGTTTCCTATTTTATTTTACATTTCATTTTTTCTAGCCTTGTCTTTAAGCCTTGTCCTGGTGCATGTTCAGTGATGCCTATTGATAGAGGAGAATTCCATGTTAAGGTAACTTGAGTTGAATGATACAGCTGTCTACTGAATAACTTGTTACTAAATCAAAAGAAATGTCACTGAGTACAAACCTAGGGAAAAGAGTAAAGTACTGTCCTGAAAATAATTCGTCTTGTCTCTGAAAAACACACTTTTTTAGGTTTTTCATCATGAACTACCCTTATATTTCCATGAGAACATTATTTTCTTCATGCAAGTTGGAGCTATAAACCTTTAAATGTCTGAGGACTTTAGTGTATAAAATGTGCATTATCATATTTGCAATCCTTTTGTCTTTAACAGGGATTTAACCTTAAACTGCAAAGGACTTAATAAAAAAGGTGTAACAAGGGAGTCAAAGCTGAAAGTTAGTAATTAAGAAAAAAATCAATCAATAACATTTTTAATTGCATAAATCTACCACTTCAAAATTGGTATGCAAACTCCAGTGACCCAAAAACATTAGGAAGGGAGAAGGGTCAGACTAGGTTCACATTTGAAAAATTTGTTTTCTTGGTTCTCTGCATTCATAAAATGGATTGTGTCCTTTCTTCAACTTTGAGCACTTTTAGCACTGTTTGGCATTAAAAATTTTTTCCTTGGGATTTTCTTTAAATCCCTCTGTTCTGAAAATCATTTTCATAAGATTTTCTTTGTTCTTAGTTTATTTTGAAATTTAAATATACCAGATTAAAATTTGATGACACCCAAATTAATACCTCGCTGTGAGTGTGACATCAGATTGCTGTTTAGAGATATAATTCATGAATATATTTAAAGTTATATGTAGTTTGCTCTCCTATATCTCTCTATCACACATTGTAACCTATCAATTCCCTCTTCTGCCTTTTTAAAGTCACTTCAGACAGCATTCAGTTGACCCTGCAATTCCCCGGATGTAACTCAATCATGCCTCTCTTCTTACACAATCATCCTCACATGAATAATGAATATTTTCATCCTTAGCTCCTTCTTTGTTTTCTGTAGCTGGCATTCTAACCTCTACCATCAAGATAGTCCTCTTAAATATCACTACTGTTTTTCTACTAGCTAAATTCCAAAGAAATTCTCAGCTCTCAAATTTATTTAAAAGATTAATTATCCCTCCTTCATTAAACTATATATTTTATCTTCGTAATTTTTTAATCTTCCTAAAATATTGCATATTTTATCTTTTCTAATTTCCTGAGTATTTGTCATGTTTATTTACTGTTTTGCATTATTCCTTTGTCCTTTAACTGCAGACAATCCACCAACACCCAGTAACATTATTTTTTGGAAAGATTCACGTCTCCACTAAGTATAAAGTCTATCACTCCCTAACAATCTCTCTTTGAGAATATCTTACTTTATGTCAATACTAGCATAATATACATAGTTTCCCATTTTTCTACCTTGAAGTGAATTTTGATGCATTTCTCTTATTTATCCTTTGTATTTATTCAAATATGATTTTCTCACTTTCAGGCCTTTATTTAATTCTGTTTATGTCACTGTCTGAATGCTATTCAGGAACTCAGTCACCTTACACTTGTTGTCTGAATCTCTTTTACTCTTCACTTCTATGTATTCTATCTGTCACACTATACAGGATACTGATTATGAAATATGCCTATGATGCTTAAAAATAGGCTTTTTCTTTAACCTGAATCTTGATTTCCCCAAATAGGGAAACTAATAACTATCACATAATTCTTTTTGTATTGAATAATTTATCCATGTAAAATATTTTGGAAATTACCTAAAATATATATATTAAGTACTCAATAAATATTCACTTTTAAATTTACCATTGAAACTTTTAAAATAAATAGCATATTTTCTAAGATGGTAATTCTACTTTAGAATAATCACATTTTCTGGAATATTCCCAAGTCCTTAAACTGACAACTGGAGTCCCTGATACTGTGACAGCTTTGTGGCATGGCAACATGGTTAGGCTTCACTAGGTCTATAATAATTCAAGCAAACATTAACCTACATGCTGCTGTGAAGGAATTTTTGAAAATGTGATTAAGCTTCTTTATCCTGGATGGCCTGACCTAATCAGGCCAAGTCTGTTGAAGAGGGATTAGGCATTTCCTATGTCAAAGACTCAAATCATCACCTGTGCTGTGCTGTGTTTAGTGGCTCAGTTGTGTCCGACTCTTTGCAACCCCTTGCTTGGTAGCCCACCAGGCTTCTCTGTCCATGGGGATACTCAAGGCAAGAATACTAGAGTGGGTTGCCATGCCCTCCTCCAGGGGATCTTCCCAACCCAGGTATCTAACCCAAGTCTCCAGCATTGCAAGCAGATTCTTTACCTACTATTCCACCAGAGATGCCCAAGAATACTGGAATGGATAGCCTATCCCTTCTCCAGGGGATCTTCCCAACCCAGGAATCGAACCAGGGCCTCCTGTATGGCAGGTTGATTCTTTACCAACTGATCAAGCTCAAATTACAGCCTACTTACGATCATCTCTTCCTGACAGCCTGCCTATGCTGATATATCCCCTTAGCCAGCCTCCACAGCTCATTCTTTGTAATACAATTTTTATGTATACACACACTTATATACACATTTTGGAATAGCTAAGGGCCTGGCTTATAGCACACACTCAAGATAATATGTTTTAATGAACTAATTCCAGTTATATATCTTTAGTCAGACTGCAATCTGTGAGGCTTTTTTTTTTGTTTGTTTGTTTAACTAATGTGACTCTATTTCCAATAGTCTTAAAATAATAACCATATTTATACATGTGATAGTTCTGCTTATTGTAATAAAATATCACTGACAGAGCTGCTTGGCTAATTAAAACTAAAACTGTTCCTTGACAATTTTATATGTGGGATTTCTTTCCCTTTCTTTAACTGTTAGCATTTTATTTTGAAAAACTGTAGTTATCCATGAATTAAAAATCAGGATCAGTCAGTTCAGTTATATCGCTCAGTCGTGTCCAACTCTTCGCGACCCCATGAATCGCACACGCCAGGCCTCCCTGTCCATCACCATCTCCCGGAGTTCACTCAGACTCACGTCCATTGAGTCCGTGATGCCATCCAGCTATCTCATCCTCTGTCATCTCCTTCTCCTCCTGCCCCCAATCCCTCTCAGCATCAGGGTCTTTTCCAATGAGTCAACTTTTCGCATGAGGTGGCCAAAGTACTGGAGTTTCTGGATAGAAAACTGCAAACCTTTAATTGAAAATACCCTATTAAATGTCAGTGTTTTAAACTTCTACACAATCTTATAGCATGTGATTAACTTAATTTAGGGCACTGGAAATTAGTTATTCAAGAATCTGATAATATAAAGGAAGATGACTGAAGCCTTCAGGTGGATGTTCACATTTTAGTATTATCAGTGCATTCTCTGAAATTAGTAATATTTGGGAAAAAATTATTGGTGATTTTGTACAAAAGATATTCAAATACACTAAGCATTGCTTTAGCTTTTAAAAAAATATCATTTTAGAAATACACAAAAACTATGAATTTTTAAAATAAAATTAAATACAATTTTATTAACATTTATGAATTATTTAAGATACGTTTCATACCTTACATTTATAATATAAATTAAATCTATACTGTACCTTTGTTTTTCTAAAATCTTCTGCACACCAAGACTCCTAGAAATAATTTTTTTCTCTTTTTCTTTAGGCCATTTCACTCTCAGGAGTTACAGTGTATTAGAGAGTGACTAAGCTCTGGAACATAGATGCATAGGTCACAAGGGAGAAAATATTAATGGAGAGTGATTGAGAAATACTATTTCCTCAGAACTAAAAGCAACCAAACACAAAAAAATAGTCTCCATTTTATGCAAAGACGTACCAACTCTCTAAGTTTATAAAAAAGGCAAATTATAGAGATAGAATGACGATTTTTCTCTTATTGTTTGACTGAATATGATTTCATAAAAAAAGACACATATATTTTATTTCCCTTTTGCCTATTTCACTTTTTGATTGTCAAAACATCAAGCTAACACATATTTTAACAAGAGTTAGCTAAATATGTATGCTGTCATAATCTTGGAAACCAGCCTTCACTATCCCATTTCAAGCATTTATGCCTTTTGAATAAATGTATAAAAACATGTTGAAATAAAGAAAATCTGCTTTTATCTAATTATAAGAAAGTTAGATATAAAAACTATAAATGTACAAGGATATTGCATAAATGAATCTAATTTATAACCATATTATCCTATATTATTAGAATTTTGAGCATATTCTTGCAATCTAACTAATTTGCAGTGTGTTATTTTGCTAAACCTCAAAAACTTATATGTAGGTATTTTATCAAATCTTATTTTTGTTTAGTGCATTCTTAAAATTCAGCAATGTTATTTTACTAAAACTAGGATTCTATTACTTAATTATACAAATGTTTGCATTGTTATAGAATTACTTCTACAGGTAAGCCATTATAATTCTAACTCATCATTATGTTTCCAGTGAATTAAGCAGTTAACATAGGTAATTAAAAAAGAAATAGGGAACAAGTTGTTGTATTTTAATAAGAAACTATAAAAATGGTACCAATTCCATTTAATCTTAAACTTCTGTCCCCAAAATACAGATACTTACCATAAATTTTTTCCTTATGTTTGTATTAATTGTGTGTAAGTATGATACTTGGGCAGAGAAAGCAATGGCAACCCTCTCCAGTACTCTTGCCTGGAAAATCCCGTGGACAGAGGAATCTGGTGGGCTGCCATCTATGGGGTTGCACAGGGTCTGACACTACTGACTTAGCAGCAGCAGCAGCATGATACTTGAGGGCTTCCCAGGTGGCGCTAGTGATAAAGAATCCACCTGCCAATGCCGGAGATCTAAGAGAGACTTCAGTTCAACCCTTGGGTTGGAAAGATCCCCTGAAGGAGGGCATGTTAACCCACTCCTGCATCCTTGCCTTGAGAATCCCGTAGACAGAGGACCCTAGAGGGCTACAGTCCACAGAGTCGCAGTCAGACACAACTGAAATGATTTACATGCATGCATGCAAAATGAGTTCAGTCAATAGTCGTGTCCGATTCTTTGTGACCCCATGAATCGCAGCACACCATGCCTCCCTATCCATCACCAACTCCTGGAGTTCACTCAAACTCTCGTCCATCGAGTCGGTGATGCCATCAAGCCATCTCATCCTCTGTTGTCCCCTTCTCCTCCTGCCCCCAATCCCTCCCAGCATCAGAGTCTTTTCCAATGATACTCGGCCCTATTTCTAGTTGCTTTTCATTCTCATGAGCTTTGTTGATAGGGCACATGCCTGAGGAAATGAGCGGAGAATTTTTCACATAATGCTGGAAATCATCAGGGTTAGTTTATAGAAATACATGAATCAAAATAAATAAATTCATGAAATTTGGAGAGCATATCAAAACCTGATGAGAAACAGACATAACTAAAGGAGAGATTATAGAATATGTACATATTTACCAACACCACTGTGAAATGAGAAAAACTAATGAGGAATGTGTCCAAAGTTTAAGTACTTCATTTGTTGTTGGTGGTGGTTTTATTTAGAAATTCTTTTTTAAGGAAGAAAGTGTGACTTTTTTTTTTATTATGCTATTGACATTATACTGAAAAACATACTTGCAAATGAAATAAAAGTATAGTCAATTGTGATCCCAGAAATAGTATCAGGAATGAAACTTAGATATATTTATCTAATGTAGAACAAGATTTATCACATGAAGAAGAGCATTTGATTTAGGTATGAAACTTTGCTGAGTACTGACAATTTCTTCACTCACTCATTGTTTCCAATTCACCATCAGTGATTTTTTAAAAATTTATTGACATATAATTGATCAGAAACACTATGTTAGTTTCATGTGCATAGCATACTGATTCAGTATTTCTATGCATTACAGAATGATCACCACAATAAATCCACCTACCATTTGTCACCCTACAAAACTATTACAGTGTAATTATATTTTCTATGCTACAAATTTCATTCCATGACTCATTTTTAAGTAACTGGAAGTTTATATCATTCAATCTCCCTCATTTATTTCACTCATGTTCCTATTCCTTCCCTTCTGACAAACACATGCTTTCTGTATCTATGAGTGTTTGTCCATTTAATTTGTTCTTTGTTTTGTAAACTGCATTCCACATACAAATAAAATCACACTGCATTTGTTTCCCTGTGTTTTATTTTGTCACATAGCATGATATCCTCTAGGTCCATCCATGTTGCTGCAAATGGGAAGAATTTATACTTCCTTATGGCTGAACTATGACCCATGTAGGGTCACCCAAGATGGATGGGTCATTGATGAGAGTTCTAATAAAATATGGTACACTGGAGATGGAATGGCAAACCACTTCAGTATTCTTGCCTTGAGAACCCAGTGAACAGTATGAAATGGCAAAAAGATAGGACACTGAAAGATGAACTACCCAGGTCAGTAGGTGCCCAATATGCCACTGGTGATTAGTGGAGAAATAACTCCAGAAAGAATGAAGAGATGGAGCCAAAGCAAAAATAACTCATAGTTGTGAACATGACTGATAGAAGCAAGGTCTGATGCTGTAAACAACAATATTACATAGGAACCTGGAATGTTAGGTCCAAGAATCAAGGCAAACTAGAAGTGGTCATACAGGAGATGACAAGAGTGAACGTCAACATTCTAGGAATCAGTGAATTAAAATGGACTGGAATGGGTGAATTTAACTCAGATAACCATTCTATCTACTACTGTGGGCAGGAATCCCTTAGAAGAAATGGAGTAGCCATCATAGTCAACAAAAGAGTGTGATATGCAGTACTTGGATCCAATCTCAAAAACGACAGCATTATCTCTGTTAATTTTCCAAGGCAAGCCATTCAATCTCATAATAATCCAAGCCTATGCCCCAACCAGTAATGCTAAAGAAGCTGAATGGTTCTGTGAAGACCTACAAGACTTCTTGGAACTAACACCCAAAAAAGATGTCCTTTTCATTATCAGGGACTGGAATGCAAAGGAAGTCAAGAAACACCGGAGTAACAGGCAAATTTGGCCTTGGAGTACAGAATGAAGCAGGGAAAAGGAAATGTAGCACCGTAAGAGAATGCACTGGTCATTGCAGAGACCCTCTCTCAACAACACGAGAGATGACTCTACACATGGACATCACCAGATGGTCAATGCTAAAATCAGATTGATTATAATCTTTGCAGTCAAAGATGGAGAAGCTCTATGCAGTCAGCAAAAACAAGACTGGGAGCTGACTGTGGTTCATATCATGAACTCCTTATTTCCAAATTTAGACTTAAATTGAAGAAAGTAGGGAAAACCACTAGATCATTCAAGTATGACCTAAATCAAATCCCTTTCCATTATACAGTGGAAATGAAATAGCTTCAAGGGATTAGATATGATAGAGTGCCTGAGGAACTATGGACAGAGGTTTGTAACATTGTACAGGAGACAAGGATCAAGATCATGCCCAAGGAAAAGAAAGGCAAAAAAGCAAAATGTCTGTCTTAAGAGGCCTTACAAATAGCTGTGAAATGAGGAGAAGTGAAAGGCAGAGGAGAAAAGGAAAGATATACCTCTGAATTCAAAGTTCCAAAGAATAGCAAGGAAAGATAAGAAAGCCTTCCTCAGTGATCAGTGCAAATAAATAGAGGAAAATAATAGAATGGGAAAGAGTAGAGATCTCCTCATGACATTTCGAGATATGAAGGGAACATGTCATGAAATGAAGTACTCAATAAAGGACAAAAATGGTATAGACCTAACAGAAGCAGAAGATATTAAGAGGTGGCAAGAATATACAGAAGAACTATACAAAAAATATCTTCATGACCCAGATATTCATGATGGTGTGATCATTTACCTAAAGCCAGACATCCTGGAATGTGAAGTCAAGTGGGCATCACTATAAACAAAGCTAGTGGAGGTGACGGAATTCCAGTTGAGCTCTTTCAGATCTTAAAAGATGATGCTGTGAAAGTGCTGCACTCAATATGCCATCAAATTTGGAAAACTATGCCCGCAAATTTGGAAAACTAAGCAGTGGGCACAGGACTGGAAAAAGTGCGTTTTCATTCCAATCCCAATGATAGGCAATGACAAAAAATGTCGAATATCTGCACAATTACACTCATTGCACACTCCAGTAAAGTAATGCTCAAAATTTCCCAAGCCAGGCTTCAGCAGTACATGATCTATGAACTTCCACATGTTCAAGCTGAATTTAGAAAAGGCAGAGAAACCAGAGATCAAATTGCCAACATCTGTAGGATTAATGAAAACCAAGAGATTTCCAGAAAAACATGTATTTCTCCTTCATTGACCATGCCAAAGCCTTTGACTGTGTTCTGTTCAGTTCAGTTCAGTTCACTTCAGTCACTCAATCGTGTCCAACTCTTTGTGATCCCAAGAAAGGCAGCACGCCAGGCCTCCCTGTCCATCACCATTTCCCGGAGTTCACACAGACTCATATCCATCGAGTCCGTGATGCCATCCAGCCATTTCATCTTCTGTCGTCCCCTTCTCCTCCTGCCCCCAATCCCTCCCAGAATCAGGGTCTTTTCCAATGAGTCAATTCTTGCATGAGATGGCCAAAGTACTGGAGTTTCTGCTTTAGCATCATTCCTTCCAAAGAAATCCCAGGGCTGATCTCTTTCCAAATGGACTTGTTGAATCTTCTTGAAGTCCAAGGGACTCTCAAGAGTCTTCTTCAACACCAGAGTTCCAAAACATAAATTATTTGGCACTCAGCTTTCTTCACAGCCCAACTGTCACATCCATACATGACCACTGGAAAAACCATAGCCTTGACTATTACTTTGTTGGCAAAGTAATGTCTCTGCTTTTCGATATGCTATCTAGGTTGGTCATAGCTTTTCTTCCAAGGAGCAAGTGTCTTTTAATTTCATGGCTGCAGTCACCATCTGCAGTGATTTTCGAGCCCAATCACCACAAATTGTGTAAAATTCTTGGAGAGATGGGAATACCAGACCAGCTGACATGCCTCTTGAGAAATCTGTATGCAGGTCAGGAAGAAACGGTTAGAACAGTACATAGAATAACAGGCTGGTTCCAAAGAGAGGGAGGAGTACATCAAGGCTATGTATTATCACTCTGCTTATTTAACTTATTGCAGAGTGAAAGTGAAAGTGAAGTTGCTCAGTCATGTCCGACTCTGCGACCCTATGGACTATAGCCTACTAGGCTCCTCCCTCCATGAGATTCTCTAGGCAAGAGTACTGGAGTGGGTTGCCACTTCCTTCTCATGAGAAATGCTGGACTGGAGGAAGCACAAACTGGAATCAGGATTCCCAGGGGAAATATCAATAACCTCAGATATGCAAATGACACCACCCTTATGGCAGAAAGCAAGGAAGAACTAAAGAGCTTCTTGATGAAAGTGAAAAAGGAGAGTGAAAAAGTTGGCTTAAAGCTCAACACTCAGAAAACTAAGATCATGGCATCTGGTCCCATCACTTCATAGCAAATAGATGGGGAAATAGTGGAAACAGTGACGGACTTTATTTTTCTGGGCTCCAAAATCACTGCAGATAGTTACCATCTGCATGGCAGTTACCGCAGCCATGAAATTAAAAGATGCTTGCTCCTTGGAAGAAAAACGATGACCAACATAGACTGCATATTGAAAAGCAGAGATGTTACTTTGCCAACAAAGCTCCGTCTAGTCAAAGGTATAGTTTTTCCAGTGATCACATATGGTGTGAAAGTTGGACTGTAAAGAAAGCTGATAGCCAAAAAATTGATGCTTTTGAATTGTGGTGTTGGAGAAGGCTCTTTGACAGTCACGTGTACTGCAAGGAAATCCAACCAATCCATCCTGAAGAAAATCAGTCCTGAATATTCATTGAAAAGACTGATGTTGAACCTGAAACTCCAATACTTTGGCCACCTGATGTGAAGAATTGACTCATTTGAAAAACCGCTGATGCTGAGAAAGATTGTAGGTGGGAGGAGAAGGGGAGGACAGAGGATGTAATGGTTGGATGGCATCAACGACTGAATGGACATGAGTTTGTATAAACTCAGGGAGTTGGGGAGAAGGCAATGGTAGCCCACTCCAGTACTCTTGCCTGGAAAATCCCGTGGAGGGAGGAGCCTGGTAGGATGCAGTCCAGTGGGTCGCTAAGAGTCAACACGACTGATCGACTTCACTTTCATGCACTGGAGAAGGAAGTGGCAGCCTACTCCAGTGTTCTTGCCTGGAGAATCCCAGGGATGGGGAAGCCTGGTAGGCTGCCATCTATGGGGTCGCACAGAGTCAGAAATGACTGAAGCGACTTAGCAGCAGCAGCAAGGAATTGGTGATGAACAGGGAGAACTGGTGTGTTGCAGTCCATGAGGTTGCAAAGAGTTGGACATGACTGAGCAAAAGAACTGAAGTGAACTCTGTGCCTTTCCGTTATTTATTTATTTATTAACTTATTTCATTTGAGGTCTCCTTTTCCCAGGCTTTGAGGGTGAATTCTTTCTTCCTTTTGGTTTCTTACACCCTAAAGTTGGTTCAGTGTTTTCTGTAAGCTTCCTATATGGTGAGATTTACGCTGAGTTTTTGTTTGTTTGGTTGGTTGGTTGTTTTTCCTCTGATGCAGAAAGTTGAGTGAGGAGGTAATCCTATCTATTGATGATTGATTTGCACTTTGTTTGTTTGTTTGTTTTTGGATGAGGTGTTCTGCACTGCGTGCTCCTGATGGTTTGCTAATGCTGGGTCTTGTATTCAAATAGTTTCCTTTGTGGGAGTTCTCACTATTTGATACTCCCCAGGGTTAGTTCTCTGCTAGTCTAGGGTCTTGAAGTCAATGGTCCCACTCCAAAAGCTCAGGGCATGATCTCTGTTTAGAAACTAGTTTTTGTAGCTCATAAATGGCTCCCATCCTGCTTCACACTTCAAAGCTGCTGTGTGCTGTAAACAAAGCAGCTGCTTCTGCCAAGGGCAGAGTAGCAGTCAGCCCCCCATGACCCAACACCAGCAGCAGGCTGCCCTTAGATCCTGCAGCAGGGAGAATCGCCAAGTTCCCTGGCTGTTTAAGGGCCCAATGGCCACCTTGTCCACCTCAACTCCTCAACATCAACCACCACATCCAGTCTCATTATAGTGTGTCCTCAAATCTTAACATTTCTTTTTCTTCTTTTATGTTCAGCTTTGGTGTTTTCTGAACTCTTTCAGTTCAGTGATTCATTATTCTCTATCATATAATTTACTGTTATATTCTTTAGTTGTTTGAGTCTTTATATTTTCTAACTCCTTGTTTAACTTTTCATTGTGTTCATCCATGCTTTGTCTGTACTCATTAAGCTTTTCTATGATCATTACCTTGAACACATTTAGAAGAGACTGGTAATTCTACTTCCTTTAGTTCTTCTTTTGGGGTTTTATCTTTTTTCTTTGTTTGGAACATATTTATCTTTCTCTTCATTTTACCTAATTGTCTTTTAAAATTTTTTTGTGCAGCCAGGACATGGAAGCAACCTAGATGTCCATCAGCAGATGAATGGATAAGAAAGTTGTGATACATATACACAATGGAGTATTACTCAGCTATTAAAAAGAATACATTTGAATCAGTTTTAATGAGGTGGATGACGCTGGAGCCGATTGTACAGAGTGAAGAAAGCCAGAAAGAAAAACACCAATACAGTATACTTACACATATGTATGGAATTTAGAATGATGGTAATGATAAACATGTACGCAAGACAGCAAAAGAGACACAGATGTATAGAACAGCCTTTTGGACTCTGTGGGAGAGGGAGAGGGTGGGATGGGTTGACAGAGTGGCAATGTAACATGTATGATATCATAAGTGAAATGAATCGCCAGTCTAGGTTCAATGCAGGATGCAGGATGCTTGGTACTGATGCACGGGGATAATCCAGAGAGAAGGTGTGGGGCGGGAGGGGGGAGGT
>SJXQ01000361.1:652142-776896 GCA_006408695.1 Aepyceros melampus
AAAAAATAAAAAATTGTGCATTAGACAGTTTGGTCACATTTTCCAGTCTTGGAGACATGGCCTTATACAGGAGAATTTTGAGAGGCCCAACTGCACACTCCCAACTGGTCACCAGAGCTACATGCCCCAGGGATACTCCCTTCATGGAGTGTATGGACCCTTCTGTTGTGACATAGTCAACCACCTGAGCATGCTGGTCAGGACTGGTCCCCAGGTTGATTGGCTGCCAGTCTGTGCTATTTGGAAGGGCTATTTGCCCCTGATTGGGAATGCTGGCTCCTGATACGGCTTGCTACATGGCCCAGGGAGTCCTGAGGTTGGGTCTCCAAATGGTTGGTTCCTTGGCATTGGGCTTCAGTGGGAATGGTGACAACCAATTAGTGGGCAGATACGTTCCCTGGCTGTATGAGATTAGGAGGACTTCAGATTGGTGTTTGCTAGTGCCAGTATCCTCATAGTAGTTGTTTAGTCACTGAGTCATGTCTGACTTTTTGCAAGCTTGTAGACAGTAGTCCACTAGGTTCTTCTCTGTATTGGATTTCCCTGGCAAGAACACTGGAGTGGGTTGTCATTTCCCTCTCTAGGGGATCTTCCTGACCCAGGGATTGAACTCAGTTGTCCTGCATTGGTGAATGAATTCTTTACTACTGAGCAATGAGGGAAGCCTTCATGGTAGATGAACTCCCAAAAATGGATAGCTGCAGTATCTGTGTCCCAATGGGGAGTTTCAATTGCCTCCTACCTCTCTTGCAAGCTCTCCTAGATCAGCAAGAGGGTCTGATCTAGGTCCTTTTCAAATTACCCCCTCTGTGCTGTCATATGGATCATGTGAGATTTTGTGTGAGCCTTTTACAATCAGAGTCTCTGTATCTAACAGTCCTCTTGCTCCTTCACACATAGTGCCCAATGGCCTCAGAGCCATATATTGGCTGGGGAGCCCAATGTAGAGCCAAATGTAGATCTAAAGCCCTTTGCCCTTGAGGAGAATCTCTGCAATTGTGCTTATCCTCTCTTTTGTGAGCGCTTACCCAGGATGTAGACTTTACTATACAGATTCTACAATCCTCCTACCCATGTGGCTTGCTCTTCTTATATATCTTTAGTTGTGGGAAATATTTTCTGCTAGTCTTCAGTTCTTTCTCATCAGCATATGCTCTGTAAATAGTTGTAATCTTGGCATGCCCATGAGAAAAGGTGAGTTCAGGATTATTCTAGTCTTCCATCTTGGCCTCTGGTAATAAATCTTACAGTTATTCTTGTTATTTTGCACCTTCTGGCACCTTCTGTGTCTAACCAAAAGAAGTCAAGTTCTCAAGAAAGTGTAGTTCCCTCTCCTGGTTTCCTATTTAATTCAGCCTTATAGCTACAGATTTTAGGTCTCTTCTTGATACCATCACCCAAGTTTGTACACAGGAAGAAGTAGAATAGGATCAACAGAGGGGACACAGGGGTCATGTGTGTGTGGATGCTCAGTCACTCAGACTTGTCCAACTCTTTGTGACCCCATGGACTATAACCTTCCAGGCACCTCTCCATGGAATTTTCCAGGCAGGAATGCTGGAGTGAGTTACAATATCCTACTGGAGGGATCTTCCCTACCCAGGGATTGAACCTGTGTCTCTTGGTCTTCTGCATCAACAGGCAGATTCTTTGCCACTATACCATCATGTAGAGAGCAAAATATCACCTATAAATGCAAGATGTACACATGGAAAAGGAAGAAATCACTTCCCTGTCAAAGGTTCTGACTCATCAATTCAGGATGGAAAAGGGATAAAGACATTTCTTTTAAAATATTAAGTGAAATAAAAAATCAAGTATCAATTAATCAGTTAAAACCATACGATCATCTTCATTTTTTGGTAGGAGGATACTAAAAATCAAAACATTTTTCCTTTGGATTTTTCAGACTAAACTAAACTTTCCCTGAACTGTTGGTTATTTTAAATCAACACAGACTTAGTGTCTGGATGTTGAAAAAAATATATATATATTTCAGTTTTCCTTTATAGTGGAGTAGAATGTGTGACAAAGTATATCATCTGCAATTGTAATATCTTCCCTTGTTACAACTGAGGTTAAATTAATATGAAGTGCCAGAGTCTAGCTCCAGCAGCCAGGGAATCAGCCTGAAGGGATGAGTGGTGTTGGCAGGGAATGATGTAGCCTCTGAATCAAAGTACAGGACTACATGCTTATTTCAAGCATCAGGTCTTCTTTTATACTTTGACAAAAGCATTAGGCCAGTGGTTTTACATTTTCAGCTCCTGCTCACCCAGATTTATTGTCTCCATGTTGCCCTTCAAACAGAGTTCCTGCTTCAGCGATTCTCTCAGAATCATGTTTACTTATGATTACATTGTAACTCATGCTTATGTCTGGGCTGCATACCACATTCCTCAGTTTATTTCTTATCTTTCTAAATTCTGCTTGCCCCTAGTATCCTAAGCTCACTATCTCCTAAAAAGGCTTCTAGCTATTCATAACTATTCCTAAACCTTAAGCTCAGCAAACTTCCTTTGCCATAAACATTCCCCTCACAAACAGGTCTCAGATAACAATCCCCATGGCCTCAAGCTGTGGCCTACATGCTAATCTTGGAACATTCTTTGTAAAGATCCTTGAGCAAATATCAATGGTTACTTTATATATTATTTTCTGGGCACAATTGCAGAAGGCTTTATGCTTTCTAATGCTTCTCTCAACAACAATAAGCACCTTAAAATTCGTTCCAGCCAACTCAACCGAAGAAAGGAAAGAACAAGTCAGAATCACAAAACTTAACTCCTTCATCCCAGGACCATGCTTGTGAGATGAGGAAAGAGGATTGGGGTTGTGTCTCCATTTTGCCAGTAATGCCTAACATGGCTCCCTACAATGAAGATTACTTTAAGAAACTTCCTCTACTTGCGTATAATCACGATGGTGTAATCACTCATCTAGAGCCAGACATCCTAGAATGTGAAGTCAAGTGGGCCTTAGGAAGAATCACTACAAACAGAGCTAGTGGAGGTGATGGAATTCCAGTAGAGCTATTTCAAATCCTCCAAGAGGATGCTGTGAAAGGCTGCACTTAATATGCCAGCAAATTTGGAAAACTCAGCAGTGGCCACAGGACTGGAAAAGGTCAGTTTTCATTCCAATCCCTAAGAAAGGTAATGCCAAAGAATGCTCAAACTACAGCACAATTTCACTCATCTCACATGCTAGTAAAGTAATGCTCAAAAATCTCCAAGCCAGGTTTCAGCAGTATGTGAACCATGAACTTCCTGATGTTCAAGCTGGTTTCAGAAAAGTAAGAGGAACAGGAGATCAAATGGCCAACATGCACTGGATCATCAATAAAGCAAGAGAGTTTAAGAGAAACATCTATTTCTGCTTTATTGACTATGCCAAAGCCTTTGACTGTGTGGATCACAATCAACTGTGGAAAATTCTGAAAGAGATGGGAATACCAGACCATCCTGATGTTGAAGCTGGTTTTAGAAAAGGCAGAGGAACCAGGGATCAAATTGCCAACATTCGCTGGATCATGGAAAAAGCAAGAGAGTTCCAGAAAAACATCTATTTCTGCTTTATTAACTATGCCAAAGCCTTTGACTGTGTGGATCACAATAAACTGTGGAAAATTCTGAAAGAGATGGGAATACCAGACCACCTGACCTGCCTCTTGAGAAATCTGTATGCAGGTCAGGAAGCAACAGTTAGAAGTGGACATGGAACAACAGACTGGTTCCAAATAGGAAAAGGAGTAGGTCAAGGCTGTATATTGTCACTTTGCTTATTTAACTTATATGCAGAGTACATCATGAGAAACGCTGGGCTGGAAGAAACACAAGCTGGAATCAAGATTGCTGGGAGAAATATCAATAACCTCAGATATGCAGATGACACCACCTTTATGGCAGAAAGTGAAGAGGAACTCAAAAGCCTCTTGCTGAAAGTGAAAGTGGAGGGTGAAAACGTTGGCTTAAAGCTCAACATTCAGAAAATGAAGATCATGACATCTGGTCCCATCACTTCATGGCAGATAGATGGGGAAACAGTGGAAACAGTGTCAGACTTTATTTTTTGGGGCTCCAAAATCACTGCAGATGGTGACTGCAGTCAGAAAATTAGAAGACATTTACTCCTTGGAAGGAAAGTTATTATCAACCTAGACAGCACATTCAAAAGCAGAGACATTACTTTGCCGACTAAGGTCCGTCTAGTCAAGGCTATGGTTTTTCCTGTGGTCATGTATGGAAGTGAGAGCTGGACTGTGAAGAAGGCTGAGCACCAAAGAATTGATGCTTTTGAACTGTGATGTTGGAGAAGACTCTTGAGAGTCCCTCGGACTGCAAGGAGATCCAACCAGTCCATTCTAAAGGATATCAGTCCTGGGTGTTCTTTGGAAGGAATGATGCTAAAACTGAAATTCCAGTACTTTGGCCACCTCATGTGAAGAGTTGACTCGTTGGAAAAGACTCTGATGCTGGGAGGGATTGGAGGAAGGAACAGAAGGGGACTACAGAGAATGAGATGGCTGGATGGCATCACTGACACGATGGACTTGAGTCTGAGTGAACTTTGGGTGTTGGTGATGGACAGGGAGGCCTGCCATGCTGCGATTCATGGGGTCACAAAGAGTCGGAGAATACTGAGTGAGTAAACTGAACTGAAAGGTAGTTATGGCCTAATGTTTATTTACTGTCATCCAGGAATTTATTTGTGACAGTATTAAAATTCAAAGCGAAATTTGAAATATAAATACAAGAATCTATTCAATGAAACTGATCAAACAATGTGTTTGATAGAATTTTCCACTTTTCATTCCAGTGGAGACATAATCTTTTCTGAATCTTCAGATTCTGTAGTCTAGCACTCTGTATGTAGTTCAAGTCATTTGGGCGCTATTGTGGATCAGTAGCTAAGCAACACATTTAAAGTCCAGAGGCTATTTTCCTTTATTTCCTCTGCCAATAACTTGGCTTGAGATGGTGAATAAACCATTTAACCTTACAATTTCATTATCCTTCATCTTTTCAACAGGGAGCTAATATAGCTTACTTCTCAGAGCTCAGTGAAATATCTTGTAAATAATCCTCAAATATGATGGAAAAGATGCTCTTCTGTATTGTCATAAGGTAAAAGAAGATCCATTTCCTGTTTTTATCACATGATGTGCAAACCATTAGAGTCAATATTTTCTAATAAAAAACCTTTCCTCACCATGCCTTGAGGTTTCTTAACTAACCCATTATAATTTTCTGATGTTTCAACAACCACAAAATTATAGATGCATATATATATATATATATATATATATATATATAGTTGATAAAGACAAGAATAAATGTCTTTTTTACCTCCTATGATAACTTTAGATTTGCCTATGATTCTATTTTTACATTGAAATGCCTGCTTAAAGTGAAAAACAAAAAACAAATATGAGATTAAATGTAAGGGGAAAAAAAATTCTACCTTAATGCTCTTCCAGTAAAAGTAACCTTTATTTTTTTCTGTTCATAAAGCTGATTGTCAAATACACAACATGAGCAGAGCAAGGTGGGAGATGAAAGAATGATATTGGTGGAAGAGTATATGCTTCCAGGAACCAAATGGCAAAGTCTGTATATAGAGGCTTAATGATTTTACATAATACCTAATTCATTCTGTGTGTAAGTGTGTGTGCTTTCCTTAAAGTCTTGTACAAGAATGTACACAGATAGTTGTTTACAAATTTACTCATTAAATCCCAGTTACTCTATTTGGAAAAAAAAAAAAAAGTATTTCAGGACTTTTTTTTTTTTTTTTTACTTATATGCAACATGAGTTTGTTTTATTTTTTAAATTAGTTTTAACTGGGGGAAATTCCTTTACAATGTTTTATTGGTTTCTTCTAAACAGCAATGCAAATAAGCCATAATTATTCATATATAACCACCCTCTTGAGCCTCCCTTCCATCCCCCCACCCTATGGACTTCACAGAGCACCAGGCTGGGCTCCTTGTGTTGTATAGCAACTTCTCACCAGCTATCTGCTTTACACGTGGTAGAGTATATATACCAATGCTACTTTCTCTATTCATCCCATTCTTGCCCCTACTGTGTCCACAAGTCCATTCTCTAAGTCTCCATTGCTTCCCTCAAATAGGTTCATCAATACCATTTTTCTAGATTCCATATATATGCATTATTATATGATACTTATTTTTCTTTTCCTGACTTTACTCTGTATAACAGGCTCTAGTTTCATCCACCTCATTAGAACTGATTCAAATGAACACTTTTTATGGCTGAGCAATATTCCATTCTTATATGTAGCACATGTTCTTTATTCATTCATTTGTTGATGTGCACTTATGTTTCTTCCATATCCTGGCTGTTGTAAACAGTGCTGTTATAAACATTGAGGCACATGTGTCTTTTTCATCTATGGATTTCTCAGGGTATATGCCCAGTAGTGGGATTGCTGGGTCATCTGGTAGTTTTATTTCTAGTTTTTAAGTGAATCTCCATACTGTTTCCCATTGTGGCTGTATCAATTTACATTCTCACCAATAGTGCAAGGGGCTTCTCTGGTGGTTCAGTGGTAAATAATTTACCTGTAATTCAGGATTGGAGAGTTCAGTCTCTGGGTTGGGAAAATCTCCTGGAGAAGGAATTGGCAACCCACTCCAGTATTTCTGCCAAGATAATACTATGGACAGAGGAACTTGGCCAGCTACAGTCCATGGGGTCGCAAAGATTTAGACATGACTTAACAACTGAACAACAACAACAACTGTGCAATAGTGTTCCCTTTTCTCCACATCTGCTCAGCATTTATTGCTTGTATATTTTTTGATGATTGCCATTCTGACATGGCTGGAGCAGTGAGCAGCCAAGAGGAAATACCCCACATCCAAGGTCAGCAGCAACAGCAGTGAGGAGATACTCCATGTTCAAGGTAAGGAGCAGTGGCTGCACTTTGCTGGAGCAGCCTTGAAGAGATATCCCACGTCCAAGGTAAGAGAAACCCCAGTAAGATGGTAGGTGACAAGAGAGCATCAGAGGGCAGACAGACTGAAACCACAGTCACAGAAAACTAATCAATTTATATCACATTGACCACATTTTTGTCTAACTCAATGAAATTATGAGCCATGCCATGTAGGACCACCCAAGACGAACGGGTCATGGTGGAGAGTTCTGACAAAATGTGATCCACTGGAGAAGGGCATGGCAAACAGTTTCAGTATTCTTGCCTTGAGAAACCCAGGAACAGTAATGAAAGGCAAAAATGACAATGAAAGATGAACTCCCGAGGTCAGTAGGTGCCCAATATGCTACTGGAGATCAGTGGAGAAATAACTCCAGAAAAAATTAAGAGACAGAACCAAAGCAAATAAAACACCCAGTTGTGGACTTGACTGGTGATAGAAGAAAGACCCGATGCTGTAAAGAGCAATACTGCAAGGAACCAGAAATGTTAAGTCTGTGAATCAAGGAAAACTGGAAGTGGTCAAACAGAAGATGGCAAGTGTGAAAGTGGATATTTTAGGAATCGGCTAACTAAAATGGACTGGAATGAGTGAATTTAACTCAGATGACGATTTTACTACTATTGTGGGCAAGTTTCCCTTAGAAGAAATGTAGTAACCATCATAGTAAACAAGAGTCTGAAATGCAGTACTTGGATGCATAATCTCTAAAATGACAGAACAATCTCTGTTCGTTTCCAAGGCTAACCATTCAATATCACAGTAATCCAAGTTCATGTCCCAATCACTAATGCTGAAGAAGCTGAAGTTGGACGGTTCTATGAAGACTCACAAGACCTTTTAGAACTAACACCCCCAAAGACTTTATTTTCATTCTAGGGGACTGGAATGCAAAGGTAGGAAGTCAAGAAACACCTGGAATAACAGGCAAATTTGACCTTGATGTACAGAGTGAAGCAGGGCAAAGGCTAACAGAGTTTTGCCAAGAGAATGCACTGGTCATAGCAAACAACTTCTTCAAACAACACAAGAAAAGGCTCTACCCATGGACATTACCAGATGGTCAATAATGAAATCAGATTGATTATATTCTTTGCAGCCGAAGATGTAAAACTCTATATAGCCAGCACAAACAAGACTGAGAGCTGACTGTGGCTAGATCATGAAATCCTTATTGCCAAATTCTGACTTAAATTTAAGAAAGTATGGAAAACTGCTAGACCATTTGTGTGTGTGTGTGTTAGTCGCTCAGTCGTGTCCGACTCTTTGCGACCCCATGTACTGTAGCCCACCAGGCTTCTCTGTCCATGGAATTCTCCAGGCAAGAATACTGGAGTGGATTGCCATTCCCTTCTCCAGAGGAACTTCCCAACCCAGGAATCGAACCCTGGTCTCCTGCATCACAAGCAGATTCTTTACCATTTGAGTGGCTCAATTTGTCTATATGGCCTGCTGCTAGACCATTTAATATGACCTAAATCAAATCCCTTATGATTATACTGTGAAAGTGAAAAATAGATTTAAAGGACTAGATCTGACAGAGTACCTGATGAACTATGGATGAAGGTTCATGTCCTTGTACATGAGACAAGGATCAAGACCATCCCTAAGAAAAAGAAATGCAGAAAAGGAAAATGGCTGTCTGAGGAGGCTTTACAAATAGCTGTGAAAAGAAGAGAAGAAAAAAAGCAAAGGAGAAATAGAAAGACATAACCATTTGAATGAAGAGTTCCAAAGCATAGCAAGGAGAGATAAGGAATCCTTCCTCAGTGATCAGTGCAAAGAAATAGAGGAAAACAATAGAATGGGAAAGAACAGAGAACTCTTCAAGAAAATTAGAGATGCTAAGATAACACTTCATGCAAAGAAGGACTCAATAAAGAAAGAAATGGTATGGACCTAACAGAAGCAGAAGATATTAAGAAGAGGTGGCAAGAATACACAAAAGAATTGTACAAAAAAAGAGCTTCACTACCCAGATAACCACAATGCTATGATCACTGACCTAGAGCCAGACATCCTGGAATGCGAAATCAAGTGGACGTTAAGAAGGATCACTATGAACAAAGCTAGTGGAGATGATGGAATTCCAGTTGAGTTATTTCAAATCATAAACTATGATGCTGTGAAAGTGCTGCACTCAATATGCATGAAAATTTGGAAAACTCAGCAGTGGCCAGAAAGGCAATGCCAAAGAATGTTCAGACTGCCACACAATTACACTCATCTCACATACTAGTAAAGTAATGCTCAAAATTTCCCAAGCCAGGTTTCAGCAGTAAGTGAATGCGAACTTCCAGATGTTCAAGCTGGATTTAGAAAAGATGGAGGAACTAGAGAATAAATTGCCAAAATCTGCTGGATCATCAAAAAAGCAAGAGAGTTCCAGAGAAACATCTACTTCTGCTTTATTGACTATGCCAACGCATTTGACTGTATGGATCACAACAAACTCTGGAAAATTCTGAAAGAGAAGGGAATAGCAGACCACCTGACTGGCCTCTTGAGAAATATGTATGCAGGCCAGGAAGCAAGGTAGAACTGGACATGGAACAACAGACTGGTTCCAAATAGGAAAAGGAGTACATCAAGGCTGCATTTTGTCACCCTGCCTATTTAACTTATATGCAGAGTACATCATGAGAAACGCTGGGTTGGAAGAAGCACAAGCTGGAATCAAGATTGCCAGGAGAAAGATCAATAACCTCAGATATGTAGATGAGACAACCCTTACAGCAGAAAGTGAAGAAGAACTAAAGAGCTTCTTGATGAAAGTGAAAGAGGAGAGTGAGAAAGTTAGCTTAAAGCTCAACTGTCAGCAAACTAATATCATGGCATCTGGTCCTATCACTTCATGGCAAATAGATGGGGAAAAAATGGAAACAGTGGCTGACTTTACTTGTTTGGGCTCCAAAATCACTGCAGATGGTGATGAATTACTGCAGCCATGAAATTAAAAGATGCTTACTACTTGGAAGGTAAGTTATGATAAACCTAGACAGCATATTAAAAGGCAGAGACACTGCTTTTATAGTGTCCCACAGGTTTTGGGTTGTTGTGTTTTCGTTATCATTCGTTTCTATGCATATTTTGATTTCTTTTTTGATTTCTTCTGTGATTTGTTGATTATTCAGAAGTGTGTTGTTCAGCCTCCATATATTGGAATTTTTTAAAAGTTTTTCTCCTGTAATTGAGATCTAATCTTAATGCATTATGGTCTGAAAAGATGCTTGGAATGACTTCAATTTTCTTGAATTTATCAAGGTTAGCTTTATGGCCCAGAATGTGATCTATCTTGGAGAAGGCTCCGTGAGCACTTGAGAAAAAGGTGAAATTCATTGTTTTGGGGTGAAATGTCCTATAGATATCAACTAGGTCTAATTGGTCTATTGTATCATTTAAAGTTTGTGTTTCTTTGTTAATTTTCTGTTTAGTTGATCTGTCCATACATATGAGTGGGGTATTAAAGTCTCCCACTATTATTGTGTTATTGTTAATTTCCCCTTTCATAGTTGTTAGTATTTGTCTTACATATTGCAGTGCTCCTATGTTGGGTGCATATATATTTATAATTGCTATATTTTCTTCTTGGATTGATCCTTTAATCATTATGTAGTGGCCTTCTTTGTCTCTTTTCACAGCCTTTGTTTTAAAGTCTATTTTGTTGGATATGAGTATTGCCACTCCTGCTTTTTTTTGGTCTCTATTTGCATGGAATATCTGTTTCCATCCCTTCACTTTTAGTCTGTATCTGTCCCTTGTTTTGAGGTGGGTCTCTTGTAGGCAGCATATATAGGGGTTTTGTTTTTGTATCCATTCAGCCAGTCTTTGCCTTTTAGTTGGGGCATTCAACCCATTTACATTTAAGGTAATTATTGATAAGTCTGATCCCGTTGCCATTTACTTTATTGTTTTGGGTTCAGGTTTATTCATCCTTTTTGTGTTTCCTGTCTAGAAAAAATCCTTTAGCAATTGTTGGAGAGCTGGTTTGGTGGTGCTGAATTCTCTCAGCTTTTGTTTGTCTGTAAAGCTTTTGATTTCCCCTTCATATTTGAATGAGATCCTTGCTGGGTACAGTAATCTGGGCTGTAGGTTATTTTCTTTCATCACTCTAAGTATGTCTTGCCATTCCCTCCTGGCCTGAAGAGTTTCTATTGAAAGATCTGCAGTTATTCTTATGGGATTCCCCTTGTGTGTTATTTGTTGTTTTTCCCTTGCTGCTTTTAATATTTGTTCTTTGTGTTTGATCTTTGTTAATTTGATTAATATGTGTCTTGGGGTGTTTCGCCTTGGGTTTATCCTGTTTGGAACTCTCTGGGTTTCTTGGATTTGGGTGATTATTTCCTTCCCCATTTTAGGGAAGTTTTCAACTATTATCTCCTCAAGTATTTTTTCATGGTCTTTCTTTTGGTCTTCTTCTTCTGGGACTCCTATAATTCGAATGTTGGAGCGTTTCATATTGTCCTGGAGGTCTCTGAGATTGTCTTCATTTCTTTTAATTCGTTTTTCTTTTTTCCTTTCTGATTCATTTATTTCTACCATTCTATCTTCTATTTCACTAATCCTATCTTCTGCCTCTGATATTCTACTATTTGTAGCCTCCAGAGTGTTTCTGATCTCATTTATTGCATTATTCATTGTATATTGACTCTTTTTTATTTCTTCTAGGTCCTTATTAAACCTTTCTTGCATCTTCTCAATCCTTGTCTCCAGGCTATTTATTTGTGCTTCCATTTTGATTTCAAGATTTTGGATCAGTTTCACTACCATTATTCGGAATTCTTTCTCAGGTAGATTCCCTATCTCTTCCTCTTTTGCTTGGTTTGGTGGGCATTTGTCCTGTTCCTTTACCTGCTGGGCATTCCTCTGTCTCTTCATCTTGGTTTTATTGCTGTGTTTGGCATGGCCTTTCTGTATTCTGGGAATTTGTGGAATTCTCTTAATTCTGGGGTTCCCTCGCTGTGGGTGGGGTTGTATCAGTGGTTTGTCAAGGTTTCTTGGTTAGGGAAGCTTTTGTCAGAGTTCTGTTGGGTACGGCTGGATTTCTTCTCTCTGGAGTGCAATGAAGTGTCCAGAAATAAGTTAGGAGACGACTATGGTTTTGGAGTAACTTGAGCTGCCTGTATATTGAAACTCAGCAGTGTGGTCCTGTGTTACTGGTGAATTTGCATGGAATGTCTTGCTCTGGGACTTGTTGGCCCTTGGGTGGTGCTTGGTTTCAGTGTAGGTATGGAGGCGTTTGATGAGCTCCTATCGATTAATGTTCCCTGGGTTCAGGAATTCTCTGATGTTCTCAGGATTGGGGCTTAAGTCTCCTGCTTCTGGTTTTCAGTTTTATTTTTACAGTAACCTCAAGGCTTCTCCATCTATATAGCGCAAATGATAAAGCCTTTAGGTTAAAGATGAAGAGTTTCTCCACATTGAGGGACACCCAGAGAGGTTCATTGAATTACGTAGAGAAAGGGAGAGGGAGGTGGTAGTTAGAGGTGACTGGGATGTGATGAGGTGGGATCAAAAGAAGAGAGAAAGCTAGCCAGTAATCACTTCCTTATGTGTGCTCCTCCATCTGGACTGCGCAGAGATGATCACTGAGTTATACAGGGAAGAGGAGAGGGAGGAGGTAGTCAGAGGTGGCCAGGAGGATAAATGAGGGAAATGAAAAGGGGGAGAGACAGATCCAGCCTGTAACCAGTTTTCTAAGTGTTCATCATTGGAACACACAGGGATTCACAGGGTTGGGTAGAGAAGAGAAGGGAGAGGGAGGAGAGAGAGACAACCTGTTGGGGAGAAAGGAGAGTCCAAAAGAGGAGAGAGTGGTCAAGCCAGTAATCTCACTCTCAGGTAAAATTGGGTAATGAAGATTGGGTTTTTAAATGTAAAAAATTGACAACAAATACCAAAAAGCAAAGATTAAAAATTTAGGGTCGAGGTTGGATTTTCAAAAATACAATATTAAAGAAAAGAAGAAGAACAAGAAGAAAAAAACCCAAAAGTCAAAGGAATTATTAACGACCAACACCAACAGCCTCTCAAAAAAACAAACAAAAAATTGTATATATGTGTATATATGGCATTTGCTTTAAAAATAGGGTCTTTTTTTTTTTTGAAAAGTGATAGTAGGTTATAAAAATTTAAAGTAAAAGAGAAATAGAGGACTTAAAAAGTTAAAAAAAAGGAGAAGAAAAAGATAGGAAGAAAAAACAAACAAAAACATCTACCAAAAAAATAATAAAAAAAAATAATAATAAAAAAGAACCGTCGAAAAAATAGTAACGATATTTCTGGGAAATTCTCTGGTGTTGTAGGCAGCATGGGGTCACTTCCAAGGCAGTTCCCTCTGTTCAGCTTCCTCTGTTTGCTGGTCTCTTCAGTGTCTGATTTCCGCCCCGACACACGGGGGCGGTGGAAGTCACTTTTTTTTTTTTTTTAAGGCTCACTTGGTCAGTCACTCTGTGGGGAGGGAGGGATGCTGCTACCAAATAGCTCTGGCGTATATTCTCAGTGTCTCAGCCCCGCTGGGCCTGCCCCTACACCCGGCGCACAATGCTCAGGCTCTACGTTTCTCCACTGTCTGAGGCCGGCCCTAGGCTGCATGCACCTCCCTGGTCTAAGCCTCTCAGGCTCGGCGCCTAGGTAGTCACAGGCTATTTCCCCCAGGGATAATCTTGTGCATTTATTCTTGGTATCATCTCTCTCTCTCTCTCTTTTTTGGTATCATCTCTTAAAGGGAGTACTTAGTCTTTTTTAGGGTACCTAGACTCTTTTTCCGGAGAAGGCAGTGGCACCCCACTCCAGTACTCTTGCCTGGAAAATCCCATGGATGGAGGAGCCTGGTAGGCTTCAGTCCTTGGGGTCTCGAAGAGTCGGACACGACTGAGCGACTTCACTTTCACTTTTCACTTGCATGCATTGGAAAAGGAAATGGCAACCCCCTCCAGTGTTCTTGCCTGGAGAATCCCAGGGACAGGGGAGCCTGGTAGGCTGCCGTCTATAGGGTCGCACAGAGTTGGACACGACTGAAGCGACTTAGCAGCAGCAGCAGACTCTTTTTCATATAATGAAAATCTTGCACTTTTTCCTAGCTCAAAAATTATGTTTTTCCCAGCTCAAAAATGTAAGTTTAGCAGAAACTATTATGTCTGATAGGTTAAAGTTACACAAAACAAAATGAGTTATTTAAAAATATTACTAAAGTCCTCTGGAAAAGCATTGGTTATACTGTAGGACATGGAGAAAAGTAGAACATACAGTCAGTGTGTTGAAAACAGAATGTATTGTCTTATTGCTCAAACCAGGTACCTAGCACCGTAATTATTGCTTCTAGTAGCTCAAATCTGAAATGAGACAGTCATTTCAGACTTTTGCTGCTCACTTAAAAAAATCCATCAAGTCCTATTAATTTTACTTTCTAATTATCTTTTACATTTGATACATTTTCATCTTTACCAGCTCTGTCATAGCTTAAATCTTCATACCTTACTCACGCAGGCTATTAAAACTGTCTCCCTAATCCAGTCTCGTAAACCTAAACCATTTTTCATACTAGGAATTTTCTTCTGAACTTGATCATGCCTCCCTTTCTGCTCAAAATCTCTCAAGATTCCCATCCGTAAAGTCTAAAATCCAAAAGCCTTTGGAATGCCTTCTTCACACCTGCTAAGTCTCTAGTCTTATCATTTTCCCATTTGGGTCCTCACACACCTATGCTGCACTGCTTGGTTTCACTCTCTTGGACTCATCTCTCTCACAACTCGAGCGCCTTCAGCTCGAGCGCCTCACAACTGGAGCGCTATGGTCCTTAAGCTAGGAATACCCCTTCCCATATTCACTATCTAACCATAGTTTTATTTCCCCTTTCTGCTTTCTATAGAAGCAGTAATAGTAACACATCTGTGAAGGATTCTCCTGACTCCAAGCCACTGTAAAGGCCATTTTCCCTTTCAAAGTGTCTCAATGACCCCTTACAACCATTAGGTGATTACTGGGGCTATAATTATCTGTACTTGTTTTCTTCCTGTGACTGTGGACTTTTGGAGGACAGAAATAGATTTTTCACTTTCAGTTCCAATCTACCATAGTGTAAGTAAGTGTTAGTCGCTCAACCGTGCCTGACTCTTTGTGACCCCATGGACTGCAGCCCATCAGGCCCCTCTGTCCATGAGATTTTCCAGGCAGGGATTCTGGAGTGCGTTGGCACTTCCTTCTCCACGGGATCTTCCCAACCCAGGGATCGAACCCCAGTCTCCTGCACTGCAGGCAGATACTTTACCGACTGGCCTACAGGGAAGCCCTATCATAGCACCTAATCTATCACACACCTAATAGTTTTCTTCACATTCTTTAACAATAGCAGAAGCTTAAAGAATGTCAAATTCTAAGAATCCAGGTAGGAATTGTTACTGACGTAAAGGGAAATCTCGCGAGATGTAGTTCTTGCGCGCTTGGTGGGCGGACGCTGCTGACCGTTATTTCGTGGTTAAATCGCGGTTCGCCCTGCCCCTCCCTCCTGGCTGCTGAGGTGGAGCTATTTCCTGCCTTTTCCGAGGTTCGCAGGCAGAAGTTCTTGTTGGTTCTTTCTGTTGCCCTAATGAGACAGCAGGTGGTGGTTCGCGTGGACACTGAGCCCGCGATTTCCCGCTAATTTTTTTAAAAGGTAGGGTCAGGCGGGCCGAGTTCCTTTCCTGAGGAGGAAACCTAGAGGTGGGCGACATTTTGATAATAACCGCTCCCTCACGCAGGGCAGCCTCCAACGCCTCTGTAGTCGTCTAAGCACCTAAGCTAGTTCTTCGCGGCGAGGTGATGCAATTTAACAGGGCTGGTGGAGGTAACCGGCTTGTTTTCAGGCTGTCCTGGTGATGATGCTAGTTTGAGTTTCTCGATTATGTACGCCACCAGCACGGCCATTGGTGGTAGGGGAATGGTGGGGATTTAGGGGAAGTTTCTCCTCGCGCAGTAAGGGACGCTCTAGGCTTACATGGTAGCAGAAATTTAGCCTATTCCCTTATATACCCATTTATTACAGAACAAGTAGTGTATTAGTGAAACAATGTGAAACACTTTCCCCTCCTTGAGCAGTAGATAATTACACGACTGGAAGAGAGAAAATGGAAAAACAAAAGCCGTTTAAATTGTTTGTGCCACCAAGATTAAGTAGCAGTCAAGTATCTGCAGTGAAACCTCAGACTTCGGGAGGAGATTCTAATTTCTTCAAGGTAAATTTGCATATGAATTTCGATTTGACTATTCTTTAGGTAAAGGAAGCAAAGTGAACTTTCCTACTGGTGATGTATAATTTTTTTTCTGTAAATATTGTGTCATTTAATATTGCTATTTAATCCATTTAATCTTGCGATTCTCAAGTATATTGAATAGCATTGCTTTGAATTAATAATGAGCATACTTAATGTGTTTAGGCATCATTCATTTAAAGAAGTAATCAGTGGTGCTTTAGAATTCTGTGTACGTAATGGGACCTGCTTATTTTAATCCTCCCTTCTCGGTTTCTTAAAATGATTTAAAGCAACTTAAATACAATAGGATATAAATTAGAAGAAAATGTTAGAATCAAGGAAAATTTAGACAAATATATCGATATACTGGTAAAAATTAGTGTGACTGAAGTTAAAATTTGATTCTGAGCTTCCTGGTTGACAGGATAAAAAGGGAAATTTGTACATGTAGATTCTTTTAGGAAAGGAGGAATTATATCAAGTTTCTCAGGCAAAATAGAGCTTTTTTTTTTTTAAGTAATTTCTCAAGTGGAACTGTGTGTTGGAGATGGGATGAAGCAATGAATATTTTAATTTTCTATGCTGTAGAAAAATTCCTATGTCTTTATAGCCAAGAGTATCCCATGGATGGAGGAGCCTGGTGGGCTGCAGTCCATGAGGTCGCTAAGAGTTGGACACGACTGAGCGACTTCACTTTCACTTTTCACTTTCATGCATTGGAGAAGGAAGTGGCAACCCACTCCAGTATTCCTGCCTGGAGAATCCCAGTGACAGGGGAGCCTGGCAGGCTGCCGTCTGTGGGGTCGCACAGTCAGACACGACTGAAGCGACTTAGCAGCAGCAGCAGCATAATGCTAAAATGCTATTCAGTGAAGAAAATTCTCAATTCTACTAGGGGAAAGATATTAGTAAAATTGAAGAAAACTAATATTCCAGGCTACTAATTAAATTTACTTATATTATTCCTGAGTACTTATAAAACACGTGTAATGTAATTTTAGTTAGCTTTCTCTTATAAGTGAAAATTAAAATTTTTTGCTCTGTTTACATACCAAGGTCATTTGATATTTTTAACACAATGTATACATTAAAGAGGGGCTCCCCTGGTGGCTCAGAGGGTGAAGCGTCTCCTGTAATGCGGGAGACCTGGGTTTGATCCCTGGGTTGGAAAGATCCCCTGGAGGAGGAAATGGCAACCTACTCCGGTATTCTTGCCTGGAAAATCCCATGGACGTTAACATTAAAGAATTTACAATTATAGTCACTTCTTTAAGGAGATGTATATGCGATTACATATTATTTACACTGCTAGTTATTAGAGTGATATGGGACAGTGTGTTTAAGAACTTCTTTGTGTTTCTAGGGTTTCAACAAATGTGTTGAAGATGATTTTGGTTTTCCATTTGCAATGACTAATGTCTCCAAAAATGGGGAAAACATTGATTCAGGTAGGAGACTAGAAAAGCAATGTATTACCTGTGTAGAAGCATTTTAAAAATATGCTTTGCTAGATATCAAATATAAGTATTATATTGATTGACATTAGCCTTGACATTAAAGCTGGATATAATACTTAGTATAAAAAATAAGATGTTGGCATTTAATTCCAGTTGTCTTTCATCTTGCAGATCCTGCTTTACAAAAAGTTAACTTTTTGCCCATGCTTGAACAGGTCAGTTATGTATAGTGTATATGGATATAACCTGTTTAGGTATTGAATTGCTTACTTGAAAAAGAAAATTCTTTAGTTGTTGGATTACTAGTCTTCAGTATTTAATTGCTACTATTTGGAAACATCAGAAATATTTTCTCACAGGAAAAATTTACTTATTTTTCAGACTGATAATTCTGACAGTTGTCATTACCAGGAGGGAATAAAAGACTCTGATTTTGAGGTCAGGAAATTTCCTATTCATATTTAATTTATTATAATTGGAGTATCATTTATTATTACTTGTGTTTATCTTTCTTTTGAGGCTTCCAAATAGTTAATATTTAGTTATTGTTTTAAGTTATATTTTTTAAACCTTTTATTCCCTTCGTTTTTCTTTTAAATTTGCTGAAACAGTAGACTTCTATATTTTCCTGGATTATAAAAGCATCCATTCTTAAGAGATAATTTAACTTTAAATCATAAAAATCAAGAATAAAAAGGGGCCTATTATACAAAGTGAAGTAAGTCAGAAAAAGAAAGATAAATACTGTATACTAATGCATATATATGGAATCCAGAACGATGGTACTGATGAATTTATTTGCAGGGCAGTAATGGAGAAACAGACAGAGAATAGAGTTACGAACACGGGAAGGTTGGAGGAAGGAGAGGGTGAGATGTATGGAGAGAGTAACATGGAAACTTATATTACCATATGTAAAATAGATAGCCAGTAGGAATTTGCTGTATGACTTAGGGAACTCAGACACGGACTCTGTAACAACCTAGAGGGGTAGGATGGAGAGGGAGATGGGAGGGAGGTTCTAGAGGGAGGGGACATAACCTATACCTATGGCTGATTATTTTGATAATGGGCAGAAAATAACAAAATTCTATAAAACAATTATCCTTCAATTAAAAAATAGGAAATATCACAAAATAAGTAATAAAGTACCTTCTCAAAAAAAAAAAAGGAGAGATGGATACAATATGTGAGAAGGCCAAGACCTAAGCCAGTATTTTACAAAAAATTCTTGAATTAGCAGGTATGATTGTTAGGCTTACTGTCTAAAGAATTTGTAGGATATACTCTACTTTTGATTTTAGTTATAAAAATCATTCTTATGGCACATGAATGTCTTTAAAACAGACATTCCATGGCCTGATAAAATGCTATATGTTTGTTGCTGAGATTATGGTATCACAAATTTATAAATATGGAATTCCTAAATTTTGATAACAGAACTATCAAAGAGTGATTAGGAAAAAACAACTTCTGATATTTATTTTATAATATGTAAATTGTTGATGCAGGAAATCCAAACAAAATCTCAGGCTAAATGAAAGAACTGTGTTCAGTATTATTTTTCATGTCATTGTATTGTAAACTTCATATCCTTTGGTTAATTCTTAAACTGTTTGTGTAACCAAAATGTTGCAAGACCTCTGCTAAAATTTACAGATTTGTAGTGATTTGTTTTAGCTTTTAACCAGCCAGATTCTTTAATTGACTTAAAGATTCTAACTTCTGACTTAACGTACATTTTTAAGTAATTTGATTTTATTCAGCAATGAATAACTTAGTCAAGTGATCAGTAACCTTAGTCAAGTGACCAAGTTATAAAGTGAAGTAGCTAGTATTGCCTTAGTAGTGTTAACATAGTTTTCAGTATGATATTAGGGCAAAAACTGAGGAGAGATTGGGTCTCAAGTACCAAGATACTCATGGATGTTTTCAATAAGCAGCTATAATTTGGTTATACTAAACTTTGAACAATTAACAGTCTTTTAAAACTTATTTTATAATAGAATTCAGAGCCAATGAGCAGACTATATTCAAAACTGTATAAGGAGGCTGAAAAGATCAAGAAGTGGAAAGTGAATGTAGAATCTGAACTGAAGCATAAAGAAAACAAGTTGCAAGAAAATAGAAAAATAATTGAAGCACAGCGGAAAGCCATTCAAGAACTACAGGTATAATGAGACTTGGAATTGAAAATATGGTATAGTAAATCTTATAATGCTATTTAAACCGAAGTGTTATTTCATAGTTAACTTAGGTTTATCTTGTTTTTATCATGTGGATTTTAAGAATGGTGCTTTTTTGAAGTTTCATTAATATTAGTTGCATTTCAGTTTTAGGATGAACACATAGGAGAGGTTACACAAAGCTTAATTAGTCTCTAGGGAAACTAACTTATTTTAGATAAAGATTGAGTTAATGATTTTAATTATAGAGTTTTAATTTTTACTAGTTTCTATTCCTGATGATGTTTTGTTTGATATAAATGTGTTTTTTTTTATATATTATATACAGAAGCAGATAAAACTTTGAATTTGAAGCTGTTTAGCTTCAATATTGTGGCATGGTGAAAGAAAAATTTTGAGAAAAAGTAACATTGGGTTAGGATAAAGATAAAGCACCTTTTCAAAATGTTTAGGGAAGGTAATCTTAAATAAAAATATTGGATACATTTTGGAGATGATTCATCATTTTAGATTGATGAAAGTGAGACCCATATTCTTATAGGTTATCCATAATGTGACAAAAAGTTCTTTTTTATGTTCTAAAAAATAATTTTTATAGGCCATCATAGCAAATTAACAAAGAAATGCTGCTTAATGATTATACTTGTTTATTTTGCTAACTAAAACGTGATGAACTGTTCTTCTGTCTTGTAAATTAGTTTGAAAATGAAAAAGTAAGTTTGAAATTAGAAGAAGGAATTCAAGAAAATAAAGATTTAATAAAGGAGTAAGTAATAATTTAATGAATTTGCTCTTTACAAATTTATTTTTATTTCAAGCTAATTAGTAAATAATTTCCAAAAATTTAATGACCTCTTTCTGTTGTATGATATTAATTGATATGTAGAATTATGTCTGGGTGCTGTGGAGAAAAGGAAGACATACATATTTTACATTCTTTCATTTGGCAAACTGGTCACTGACTAATAACTTCTCACATTAAAAAAAAAATTTCTCACTTTTTAAAATGACCAGCAGAGGAAGCCATTATTTGGTGTTAAAAGGGTGCTTGATAATCCTGTATTTACAACTGCCTATGTGTATTGTAGACCTTTCTGTTTGATTATTGTTTTAGATGAAGCTCTTGCAGAATAGGGCTCAACTTAGTTCCAATCTAATTCTCACTGTCAAATTCCTGTTTTTGCCAGTGGTGCAATCATTCTTCCATTTATTTTGGCTTGAAACTTTATTTATTTATTTTTAATATAAATTTATTTATTTTAATTGGAGATTAATTACTTCACAATATTGTATTGGTTTTGCCATACATCAACATGAATCCGCCACAGGTATACATGTGTTCCTCATCCTGAACCCCACTCCCTCCTCCCTCTCCATACCATCCCTCTGGGTCGTCCCAGTGCACCAGCCCCAAGCATCCAGTATCATGCATGGAACCTGGACTGGTGGGCTTGAAACTTTAGTATCATCTTTGACTTTTCCTTTTCTTTGTTCTAGGCAACAGATAAACTTTATTTTCTGCTTCTTTCACTTCAGATGGTATCATGCAGAATTTAATAGAAAAATGTAATTGTTAATTTATCTGCCAAGTAAATGTTGAATGGTTAGAATATAATGTGAATCCACATACAATGATAAATTTATTTCTATTTGCTTAAGTTAAACTTCATGCTAAATATGGCTCTAGAAGGCTTCTCACCTTGTCAGTAAAGTTGCTAATAAGTGAAAAATATTACAGCATATTGTTTTAGCTTAATTCAAAGACAACCTATGATTTTCCAGAAAAATCTAGATGTTTACCTTAATTTTTTTTCTGGCTAAATATGGTTTGGATATTAGGGGAAGGGAGAAAGAAGAGGAAGTTTCTAAAATTGTGTGCCTACTTTTATATGGATAAGTGATTGAGTTTCTGTAGTATACACATGCATGCGTGCTCAGTTGTGTCTGATTCTCTGTGATTTCATGGACTGTAACCCACCAGGCTCCTCTGTTCATGGGATTTTCCAGGCAAGACTACTGGAGTGGGTTGCCATTTCCTCTTCCAGGGCATGTTCCTGACCCAGGGATCAAATCTGAGTCTCCTGTGTCTCCTGCATTGGCAGGCAGATTCTTTACCACTGGAGGGCACCACCTGTGAAGGCCTTCTACAATATAAGGCAGATCTGAAGTCTTCCATAGCCCTAATACCAGTATTTGGTAACTTGTGAGCTTTCTTAAATTGCTGCTATCTCTGTTAATAAACAGTTGGCTTTTTTTGTGGATATTGTAACTGCTTAGTTTATATATATAGCATACACTGTAGTGTGGAACAGTGTAGTATGATATAGTATAATACAGAATTTATGCCATTTTCTGAGCTGGGAGGGAGTGACTATATTTTGGTGTGATATCTTTCTATTTTAAGTACTTGATTCAGTTGAGTGTCAGTTTTGGTTCTAAATTGTCAGTTGTCATTCGAGAGCACCTAACATTTAGTTAAGAGCTTTGTCAGAATGTAGATAAGAAACAAAGTAATACTTAGAATAATAAAGTGACTTGATTATTAGATAACAAATTTAATATTAATGGAAAGTCACTCAGATCAACTAATTATTCATTGATCGTGACTTTCTGAAAGGAATGTAGATTTTAGTGTATTCTTTGTTTTTTTCTTTTTGTATTTTTCCTTGAGTTTGAAAGAGACTTTGGGTATTTAAAAATCATATTCCTGGCCTGTAATAGAGTTTGAGATACTGTAACTTTACTGAATTTGTTTAAATTTTTCTAACAGTTTTCTGGCAGAGTCTGAGGGTTTTCTATAATAAAGTCATCTGCAAATAGTGACAGTTTTACTTTGTTCTTTCTGATTTGAGTGCCTTTTATTTCTTTTTCTTGTGTTTTGCTGTGGTGGTGAAAATGAGCATCCTGTCTTGTTTCTGATCTTAGAGGACAAACTTTCAGCTTTTCAGGGGGTGGATATGATGTTAGCTATGGGCTTGTTATATATGGCTCTTATTATGTTGATATAGGTTCCCTGTATATGCACTCTGTTAAGAATTTTTATCATAAATGAGTTTTGAATTTTCTCAAATGCTTTCTCTGCATCTGTGAGATGATCAGAGGTTTTATTCACGTAATGAAATTCAGGAAATTACTCATGTTTTGAAGGTAAGATAGTTGGAATATTTCTGGAGTAATTAGTAAATGAAGATCCCAATCCTGTCTTCTCATTTTATTTCTTAGGTGAATCTGGAACTGTTTACTAAGAGATTATTGAAAACTACTTGGGTAGAAACTTGTTAAGGAGGTTTTACTTTCAAAGAAGGCAGTTATTAAATCATCTTTGCTGCAAATAGTACAGTCGACCCATTTTCCTTCATATAGTCACTTATGAGTGATTCATGATATATAAAATATGATGTTTTAAGAATTTCTTTAAAATTATAATAGTAATGTTCAATAACTTTTAGATATGATTTTGCTTTGAGATCAGATTACATTTATGCAAACTCTTTCCTTTGTTCCAGGAATAATGCTACAAGACATTTATGTAATCTACTTAAAGAAACTTGTGCCAGATCTGCAGAAAAGACAAAGAAATGTAAATATCTTTTCTTGTTTTATATGGTTTTATCAATTGTTATTACTTTAATGATGGGAGGTGGAGAGGGGAACAGATTATCTTTTAATTTTTTGAAACCAGTTTTTATTTGAACATGTTATATGTGTCTTATACCTTTTTTTATATAATAACTAGATTCTTAATTCTTTGAGCTTCGAAAGCACAAAGGTTTTTGAAAGATAATATTACATATTTCAGAAGGTATATATTGATACTTGACATTTATGGTTAATTCTCATTTTAGTTAAAGTGTGATCTTGAGACTAACCTCTTCTGTCTAGAACAACCAGGAAGTTGAATCAAAAATGATATATAGTCATATTCATAATAGAAAATACTGATGGAGGGCTATGCTGAAAGCATAGTACTTAAGAATAGCAATGTAGTATTTATAAATAGAATTCTCAAATTTCTTCTAAAGAAACATTATTTTAGAGGTTCTAGCATGGGAGTGCAGCTACTCGTATACCCTTGACCAAAGACCAGTCCTCCTCTATTGGGGATGGTCACCCTCTTCGACCGAGCATGCAGCTTCGGGAGGGACGCACATGGAGCAGTGAGGAAGGAAGGGGACGCCTGCCTAGCCAGCCAGATAAGCCGAATCAAGCCTGGCGATCAATGGGGTGACAGATGTCGCAACCAGATTGCCCTCACACCCTAAAGAAACATTATTTTAAAACATTCTATCAAGGTTGTGGTATATATGTAAAAGTGCATGTATTTATTCTGTGCACATTTTGATGTTAATTGTAAAGTAGGAATTTTTTTGTTTTGATGAAAAACATTGTCTGATTTTCAAAAATAATAATGTTTGTCTTTGTCATTAATCTAACACCAGCTCTACTTTGTTATTTGTTTGTTTCTGCCAAGAATCTATTGGGAAATACTGTGTACCTGCTTTTCTAGGATAGCTTCTATTTTTCAAATTTTAATTGATATCACACAGCTTATTGCTTAACTCTTGGACTGAAGAGTTAGATATCCCTGTGTTCAAATTCAAACTTCCAGTTTTATTCTGCTTGATCTTGAATAATTTATGAACCTCTCTGTCCTTCTGTTTATTAAAGTACCTCAGACTTCCCTGGTGGCTCAGACAATAAGCGTCTGTCTACAATGTGAGAGACCTGGGTTTGATCCCTGGGTTGGGAAGATTCCCTGGAGAAGGAAATGGCAACCCACTGCATTACTTCTTGCCTTGAAAATCACGTAGACAGAGGAGCTTGGTGCAGGCTACTATCCATGAGGTTGCAAAGAGTCGGGCACGACTAAGCGACTTCACTTTCACTTAGTGTTGTTTAGAGAATTAAATTAGGTAATAAATATAAAATGCTTTGAACAGTGCAAAGTACTCAAAATCTATTAGCTGTTAAGGCTGTTTCCAGTATTGCTAGTTTTTTATTCTTGATCCCTGCCTATAGTACTTAGCTTTTGTAACTATATATACTTCCTAGAATGTACTGCTCCACTATCAGCAGTTCCACTCTATCCTGTTTATTCAACTTTCAAGATTAACTTTTCTGCCTAGATATAAAAAATGGTGAAAAGTATATGGATGTGGATAGAGAGATTCTATATTGATTACCTTGTAGGAAGTAACCTGGGCTACAGAGACAAGGCTGTTAGTTCTTTCTTCTGTTTAGTTTTAAGCTAAATCAGAGATCAGTTGGTGGGAGAGGTTAGAAGAACTTTTAAAACATTTTTTAGGTGCTCTCTTATATGAACTAAAGAGTGTATCTTTTTTTCCCCAATATTTCAGCTTATCTATTTATTTATGGCCATGCTGTATGGCTTGTGGGATCTTAGTTCCCCAAATAAGGATTGAACCTGTGCCCTTGGCAGTGAAAGTTTAGAGTTCTAACCACTGGACTGCTGGGGAAGTCCCTGCTCTTCTTTCAAGGCTTTTTTGATATTGAGCTACATGAGCTGTTTCTGTGTTTTTGAGATTAATCCTCTGTTGGTTGCTTTGTTTGCAAATATTTTCTTCCATTCTGAGGGTTGTCTTTTTGTTTTGTTTATGGTTTTCTTTGCTGTTCAAAACCTTTTAAGTTTAATTAGGTCCCATTATTTTCATTACTCTAGGAGGTGGATCGAAAAAGATCTTGCTGCAAGTTATGGCAAAGAGTGTCCTGCCTATGTTTTTTTTTTACAGTTTTATAGTATATGGCATTATATTTAGTTCTTTTATTCATTTTGAGTTTTTTTTCTGTATTAGAGTTTTCTAATTTCATTTGTTTACATTTGTAGCTGTCTAGTTTTCCCAGTGCCACCTACTGAAGAGATTTTTTCTTCATTGTACGTTCTTGCCCTAAAAAAGTCTTAATACTTGCTTTATATTTAGTGTGAACTCCATATGTATTCTTGCTTTAAGCCTTTATTTTTCTGTTGTGATTTTCTGTTTTTTATTCATTCAACATTAAAAAAAATACCTACTATGCACCATGAAATGTTCTAGATGCTGAGGGAAAACAATAGTAAAGATACAAATTTTCTGCTATTATGGAGTATGTACTCTAATAAGGGGACACATAAACCATAAATGAGTAAATATAATGTATGTTAGGTGCTGATAACTGTTTAAAAAGAGAATATTTTGGGATAGAGTATTTGGGGAAGTTTTTTTCTGATTAAGTGGTATTTGATTAGAGACCTGAATAATTGAGGGGCTGTACCATGAAGCTATTTTGGGAATGAGTATTTCAGGCCAAAGAAATAGTAAATGGAAAATCCCTTAGTCGAGAGCCTGTTTAATCTTTTCAGTTCATAACAGTGAGGTCACTGTGCTGTTACTTCCCGTATTTCTTACCTTTTTTTGGTTTATATTTTAGCAGATAGGCAATTCAGGTTCAGATCACAAGTTCTATCTTACCTTTTGTGTGTTGGGATTCCATTACCAGTTCAGTTTTCAAAGCTTTTGCTGTGTTACTTTGGGTCTGTTTCATATATGCTCCACTCAAGATTAGATTGGTTCTGGGATTCGGGTACTGATTTCAGAGCTTCTGCTGTATTTGCCTTGGGTCTATCTTGAGTATGCACTTCCTCCCTTTTCCCTATGGGACTTGTACCTAGTCATACAAATAATTAGCATCCTCTTCTCCAGCTCTCTCTAGCATTACCCTCCTCACCCTCAGCCTTAAAGAGGTCTTGTCCTTTTGTCCTTCGGCCAGAATCATGGAGTTTCTCCTGGGGTTTTGTATGTCTCTCTCTGCCGTGGCTGCTGTAGCTCCACTTCTGGGGCCACCTTGAGACAGGGCTGGAAGAGAGAAAAAAAATAGAATTTACTTTTGCTGCTCATGCTTCTTGTTAGATTTCTGCTGGGCCCTTCAGTTCAGTTCAGTCGCTCAGTCGTGTCCGACTCTTTGCGACCCCATGAATCGCAGCACGCCAGGCCTCCCTGTCCATCACCAACTCCCGGAGTTCACTCAGACTCATGTCTGTCAAGTCAGTGATGCCATCCAGCCATCTCATCCTCTGTCGTCCCCTTCTCCTCCTGCCCCCAATCCCTCCCAGCATCAGAGTCTTTTCCAGTGAGTCAACTCTTTGCATGAGGTGGCCAAAGTACTGGAGTTTCAGCTTTAGCATCGTTCCCTCCAAAGAAATCCCAGGGCTGATCTCCTTCAGAATGGACTGGTTGGATCTCTTACATTTTTAATAATTCTAGGGGAAAAGGTAGGAAAAAACTAAACAAACAGGGAACTTGCCTTCACATGAGTCACTTCTTCAGGTTTTTACTTTTCTTCCCAATCTACCTGCTTTTGCTTAGTTTTCAGATTCTTTAAGTAGTTGCTTTATGGATTTCATTTTGAGTTTTTGTTGTAATCAATGGTAGAGAAAGGCTATAGTAGGCTTATTCCATCCTGACTGATACTGGAAATTTGTTTAGATTTTCTGAGTTATAATTCTCAACTATTCTTGGTCTGATGATTCATTATTATCTTTTTAGGTCATTGTTTCTTTTAACTCAAAAAATTCCTCCATATTTTTAAATGTCTTTGGGAGGAAGGTTGGTCTGAATTACTTTGTTGTTAACAGAAAACAGAGTCCTGGACATTTTTTCAAAATATAGATCAAATAATGTCACTGTATAATTTTTTCAGTGGCTTTCCATATTTTTAGGATAGCATGGTTTTTCCAGTTCCCTTTGCCTTGCCAAATGTTTCCACATGCTCTACATGAACAGGCTCATGGAGAACTAAACAGATTATGCTTCTGAGTTTTCATATGTTTATTGGCCGATCCTCCTTCCTTCTTCATCTTAATTATTTGTCCTTCAGAATAATTATTACTACCCTTGAGATATATTGTCTAAATTTTCACTCTTAGATGCTCCTCTTCTTTTACTTAGTGCCCTTAGTATGCTTTTATCATGTATTTATCAGTTCCTTCAACAAATATTGAGTACCTACCACACGCTAGACATCTCACTGTAAGTTTGTAGGCAAGGGATCATGCCTTATTTGACTCAGTATATTCAGTGCTTTGCACAGTGTATGTGAAGATAGTAGGCAATACATGAATGAATGAATGAATAAAGAATAAATTTGTTCTTAGATGTTCCTTTAAAAAAAACCCTTTAAATGGCTGGCTGTTGCACAGTTAAGTACATTGAAATTCTTTAGCCTGCCATTCGAAGTACTGCATACATTTTTTTGGTAGCCTTACTATTTAATGTAAGAATTACTTTGTGTTGGAAAGGACTTTAAAACTTTTTGTTCTATTTACATATCCATTGCTTTAATTATCTTTATAGGAAATTAATAATTTCCTTTATGACTACCAAGTGGTAGTCTTTTCTGTGTTTGAATATATTTATGGTTGAAACTTACTAACCCTGAGATTGTCATTTAAGGACAACTCTTATTTTTATGTTGAAATCTGTGTGTGTTTTGTTGTTGGTTTTGGCTACGTCATGTAGCTTGTGGGATTTTAGTTCCCATCAGGGATTGAACCCAGGCCCCTTGCAGTGATAGTGTGGAGTCCTAACCACTGGACTGCCAGGGTTAGTTGAAATTAAGAAATTGAAATTTCTTATACTGAAATCTCTGTAGCTTCTCTACTCTTAATGTAATTCTTCTCCTTAAGACATATAGAAAAAGTCCAAAGCTCATTTTTATCTCTTTAGGTTTTTAAGATAGATACTTGTCCTTTTTGAATCTTATCTTCTATACCTACATTTTCAAGATTCTTTGTGCTTTTGTTATTTTGGTTGGTCTGTTTGAATATTTAGGAGTACAGATCTGTATGAGGTAATCTAATTTGTAATTTGACCTGTGTAAAGGCCTATTTCTTGTCCGATTGTAGGTGTCATCAATGAACTCTAAAGTCAGCTTATTTGCTAGTTACATTGTATTAAAGACTTAGTGATTTCACTATTAATTAAAATCTTTAACTTTTTTTACTTCATTATTTACACATGCATTTAGAGTTTTGGATCCAAATAGCATTCTTTGCATTTATCCCTACTATAATTTCATTAGACAGATCTCTGTTTTAATCATGTACCACCACTTTTTATTTTGGGATCCTGGCAAATAACATAATTTTTCTGTGTCACACTTTTGTTATCTATGAAATGGAGATAACCACAGTTCCATTTATCTATATTTAGATTTCTACCTAAATATATAACATATGTATTTATGTGTATATTTTTTCCTTTGCCAGGACTCAGGCAATTTTTTGGTCCTTAGGTCAGTTTCTCTTTCTCCCTCAGTTCTTGTCTCATCAGTAACAAAAATTTGGAATGACAGACTAAAGGTTTCAAACAACAGACAAGTTACAACTCGATTACAACTCAAGCAGACATATCTTTTAGCTCAGTTAGTAAAGAATCCACCTGCAATGCAGGAGACCCCAATTCGATTCCTGGGTTGGGAAGATCTACTGAAGAAGGGATAGGCTGCCCAATCTAGTATTCTTGGGCATGCTTTGTGGCTCAGCTGTAAAGAATCTGCCTGCAATGTGGGAGACCTGGGTTTGATCCCTGGGTGGGGAAGATTCCCTGGAGAAGGGAAAGGCTCCCCACTCCAGTGTTCTGGCCTGGAGAATTCCCTAAACTGTATAGTCCATGGAGTCACAAAGAGTTGAACACAACTGAGCAACTTTTGCTTTGTTTCACTTTCCCAAGACATGGGAGCAGGCTGACCACAAAGAGTCATTGTCCTCCCAACCCCGTTTGGCTTCCCTCTTTTATACTTCTCCTCTCCTCCTTTTTGTTGTGCCCTGTGCAAAAGAGGGGTTTTACCCACCATCAGTCAAGAAAAAGAATGCAAATAGGCATAAGCTCAAGGCTGATTGACAGTTGCAATTTATATAACAGTCTCTGTTGTGTATGTCTTCCCATAATTCAGTCTGTTATAATCAGATGTATATACGTATAGAATATTTATGAACCCTAAATGGGCTCCTAGCTGCCTAAGGTTACTTGAAGAAGCCCCTGTGGGTAGTTTGTATCCACTGTGTGCCTAGGACACAAGTACAGGAGTGGAGTAAACCTCTGTGGTTATTTTGTAGCATATCTGTGAGCTCTCCTGAGTGTGTCTGGGATGGGTTTACAGATCAGCTTGCATTCCTTTCCTCATTGTTCATGCCTAACTTCCTACCTAACACTTAAAAGTTACAGTTTTGTCAGGGCAGTCATTTGAATCTATGTGTAGTACTCTTTAGACCAGAAAAGTTTTATGATATCTTTGGCCACTTACTCTGATTTCTGTTTGGGCATCAGTTCAGTTCAGTTCAGTCGCTCAGTCATGTCCAACTCTTTGCGACCCCATGAATCACAGCATGCCAGGCCTCCCTGTCCATCACCAACTCCCAGAGTTCACCCAGACCCACGTCCATGGAGTCAGTGACACCATCCAGCCATCTCATCCTTGGTCGTCCCCTTCTCCTCCTGCCCCCAATCCCTCCCAGCATCAGACTCTTTTCCAATGAGTCAACTCTTCGCATGAGGTGGCCAAAGTACTGGAGCTTCCGCTTGGTATCATTCCTTCCAAAGAAATGCCAGGGTTGATCTCCTTCAGAATGGACTGGTTGGATCTCCTTGCAGTCCAAGGGACTCTCAAGAGTCTTCTCCAACACCACAGTTCAAAAGCATCAATTCTTTGGTACTCAGCCTTCTTCACAGTCCAACTCTCACATCCATACATGACTACTGGAAAAACCATAGCCTTGATAGACGGACCTTAGTCAGCAAAGTAATATCTCTGCTTTTGAATATGCTATCTAGGTTGGTCATAACTTTTCTTCCAAGTTTGGGCGTACTTGTTATTTATTTGTTGGCCCTTGTTTTTCATTTCTCTAATTGTTTTAATATTTGTTTTTTCACTTCTTTCATGTTCTCTTTTTTTTGTTTGATAATATTTTTTTCATGACCTTGTGTAAATTTTCTAACCATATACACATTGAAATAAGCAAGAACTATCTAGACTAAATAAACAAACAAGATGTTAAACTGGTTTTGGACTAAGTATAGTGGGTGAATCCTCTTTTGATATTTATAGTTGTATGGCCAGTCAGTGAACAGTTTCTAATATTTTCACCTTACATGGATCTACTTTTGGTAGGGAATCTCCTTTCTGTCACTTCTGCCTGGTTTTCTGATACTCTGATAAATTTTGTGGAATATATGATTCTTAGTGAGTTTAGTCAATAAACTCAGGCATGGACAAAATTTTTAAATCTTAAAATGTTAAGAAATCATAAAGCCTTTATTCTGCTCGCATGGAAGAAATTTATCATAGTAAATTTGAATTTTTCTTCATTACCTGGGGTTGTCTATAAATTTGGGAGTGCCCATATAGTACCATGTGGTAGAGAGGGACATTGACTTCTCAGTCATCTGTCCTTTGAGACTTTCATCATTTCGATTGGTATTCAGTTACTAGTCTACATCGATTGTTGCTAAGCTGTTCCTGATACCAGTCCTCAGGGCCTATTCAGTTGTGCTGATCCTATGTGCTTTATCCTGCCATACTTAGTTATACAGTGTGTTGGGACAAGGGAATTTGTGAAGCTAAGGTCCCATCTGTCTAGATATATTTGACAGTTATTTCTTCTCAGGTTTTGTCATCTTCCTAGGGATGACCATCCCACTCTGCTCTTGGTTTGTGCAAAAAGAAAATCTAGGTCTCATTCTACTCTTGGTTTGCCTAAACTCTATGGTTTCTGTGTTCCCCAACCCTGAGGCTGAGCTTGTGAATGTAGAGGGCTATGGAACCATTGCATAAGTACTTGCCAGAATCCAGTAAGCTCTCTGTTTCCTTTTTTAAGGCTTCTTTCCCTGCAAACTAAATATTTCTTAAGACTAGAGGATGGTAGCTTTGTTCTGATTTGTATATTTTGAAAATCTGTTACTTGCTTATATCTTGACTCTTTCCCTTAACCTCAACACTGGGGATTTGGAACTCAGACATTTTTGTTGCTTTTGGTTGAATCATCTCTTATCTAAGACAATGAATGCAGCAAGATCTAGTTGGCCAAATTAAGGCAAAGTAAGTATGTGTGTGTGTATGCATATAAGAGAGAGAGAAAGAAATAAGGGATAGAGAGAGAAGGGAGGAGGGAAGGTGAAAGGAGGGAGTGAGCTGGGGGTGGAGAGATGAATAGATACCAAGAAAACAAAAAAGATAGATTTTATTGGTTGCAATTATTATATCAGTACATTAGAACACTTTACTACCAAAGGCCCTTCTCTATGCCCCCTGTAGCAACTTGCCCCTGACAACTATAAAGTACATCTATACCAATTTATTTTCTTTTTTGTAGTTTTATTTTCTTTCCAGTACTTGTCTATTGGAAGAATGACTAGAGGGTATTTTGGAAGTACTGGTGATGATGGTAATGGGAAGATTGGAAGTGTTGGCAATAGGATGCAATTCTTTGGTACAAATAGTTTTTGTGGAATAGAGATTTGTTGCTAACTGTGTTGGGTAGTAAATATGAGACAGTGAATGGATGGAGTGAGAAGGATGAACTTTCTGTTGAAATACCAGTGTGTTCTGTCTCTATTTCTTTAACTTTTCCAGCCCTTTAATATTCAAATAAAAGTGGTCTGGCTCCTGTTCCACGTGCTTTGATAAGTCTAGAGCTCTTTCCAGTGTTTTTGAGAATACAAGAATACTTATATCTTCTAAAGTCAGTTCATTTCACTCCTCATTGACATTTGAGTCTATCATAGCTGCCATTCTTGTTTTGCAGCTTGTTACTTAGAATCTGGACTAATACCCTCCCTTTAGTTTAACATGGTTTTTGTGATTCTTGGCCTAAACGGGTGGAATGATGAAGGGATAGTCACATTGTCTTTTACTGCCTTGTGCCTTAATTCTCTGTAGTACCACATATCAATACTCAGTTTGAATATAGTTAGAGGGAATCATTGCTCAGGTTAAAAAAAAAAACTAAAAAAAAACCCCCCCTAAAAATATTGTAGAGGATTTACAGGAGATTTCTGTTTGGGGCTACACTTATTCTTAGCTTGTTCTTGTCTTGATGTTTATCTTCCTTTCTGTCTCTTCAAAAAATAGAGCAGAAACAACAGTGAGATTTGTGTTTCATTTAAAATTCACCTCATGAATCTTAAAAATACAAAGGAAAAATACTTCACAGATAGTTGTTAAATCCCTAATTATTGTAAATGCTAAAACTATAAATATATTACAAAATTTGAATAAATTAATGAGTAGTAATAATTCTATAAAAGGAAATTAGAGATAACTGAACAGCTCCAACTTTTGAGGTAGTTGTCATGAAGTATGACCATACCTTATGTAAATTATTTTTAATACTACTTTAAGTGACTCAAAAGATGTACCAATATCCTTTACTAACACAGATTTTTAAATATTTTAATGCTTACCTGAGACATTTGAGTGTTACCTTGTTGGAATCATAGTTATTTTAAATTTAATTTTGAAATATTTTATGTTTATAACAGATGAATATGAACGAGAAGAAACTAGGCAAGTTTATATTGACCTAAATAGTAACATTGAGGTAAGTGGTAGTGAAAATCTGAATATTTTAAACAGTGGAATCTCTAAGCAAATTAGAGTAATAGCTACAAAAATATGAACAATTGTTCTTGCTAAAGGGATTATTATTTACCTTTTGATATATGATTATATCTAGTAAAATTCTCAAGATTTCATACTATGAGTATTAATGTTTTGTTTTTTAAATTTACATGTTAATGACACCATTTAACTTAATTCATTAGATATTAACTCTGTGTCAGAGACTACACATTTTGGAACATAGCCATTAATTTGAAAAACATAGCAAGTATTATTAATCTGTGTCTGGTGCCTGTTTACTTTTTAAAAAAATCCCATCCCCTGTCATTCTTTAGTTTGCTTCTCTGCTGTAATTCTTTCTTTTTTGTTTCTCAGACTTGCTAAACTCTTTCTGATCTTGCTTCTTTGAATTTGTTCTTTCTATCTAGAACTTTTCATATCCAAGATCTTGTGCAAATGTATATGCTTAATTCTGCTTTTTTATTACCCTCCTTATTATTTCACCTAAAATATCTTACTACTCAGTCATTGTCTCTCCTCACCTTGTCTTAACTTTCCTGAAGAGCACTTAAAACTACATGATATTTATTTGATATACATGTGCACATGTGCATGCGTGTGTGTGTGTGTGTGTGTGTGTGTGTGTGTGTGTATTTGTGTTGGTATGTCTTCTTTCTTATACTGAAATGAAAGGATAAGGACTTTGTCTTATATCCTAAATGCCTAAAACAGTGCCTGGCACATAATTGACAGTAACTATTTATTAAATGAATAAATGAATCCATCCAGTTTTACAGAGCAGGATTTGTTGAATGTTGAATGAACTCATGCCAACAGATAAGAAATATAATTTGAACTCTTATGGGGAGAGACCTCACAGAGATCATACTCTAGTAGATAGTAAGTAAAAATCAATTGAAAATTACAGATTTTGATATGGGCTATTAAGTAAGTGACTAGAGTACTAATAATTGTTTTGCTGCTCTTTGATATTATATAACCTGTCTCCAGTGCCTTTAAGCATCTGGGAAACTACCATAACAGGCATTCTCAGTACATTTTAGTAAATTGTTTAATTATTAAAAGTTACAGAATTTTCATTATTCAATGTTATATAGTTTTAAATGTAATGATCACTTGATACAAATTTATTATTTTCATTGCTTGAAGAAAGCTATTTAAAAAGCCTTAGTATGATTCTTAAAACTTAAATATATTTCAGAAAATGATAATAGCTTTTGAGGAACTTGTGTGCAAGCTGAGAATTCCAGACTGGAAATGCATTTTAAGTGTAGGAATCTTTTTATTTTAAATATTACTCTTCTGCTATTTACATTTTTAATAGATTCTGTTAATGTTTTCATACCTTCAGCTTGATGCCTAAACTATTGGAAACTTTTATGCTGTATATGGTTTTATAAGCCTCTCAAAATCTTGTGGAATGTGGCAGAGGATTGGTATATGTTAAAAATACCCTGTTTGCCTCAAAAGATACATTTTCCCTGAAATCAAATTACCATTTGTACTTCAGTTTTTGGAAGTGTGACTTGGTCTTATTTTTACATTTCTTGGTCAAGTTGCATGTTAAAATAATAATAGATATATTTTAAAAATCTTATTTCAGACTAGTGTGTTATAAAGAAAAAACTTTTATATATGTGCTGTTATAAAAATTATAGAATTTTAGAAAGTTATTGTAACTTAGATATTGTTAAATTTACTAAACAGAAGTTTAGCAGCAAGAAGATAGCAGTTTCATCTTTACAGAAACCATTGGAATTTAATATCTACATAAAAAAGTGAAATAAAATATCAGAAACTTAAAATTTGTTTGTGATACAGTTATATTAAAGTATATTTGTTTTACTTTCAAAGTAAAAGAAGATTATGAAAAAATCCAACACCTTGAAGAAGAGTACAAAAAGGAAGTAAATGACAAGGAAAAGCAGGTATTTTTTACAAATCTATTTTTTGTATCCTTTATATTTGCTAATAAACGAGATACTTAAAATTTCAAGAGAAATTTTGATTAGCTGCCTGCTTGATAAAGTTCTGAATTTTAATATTATGTGTATTTAAATATATTTTCCATATGCCTTAATTTCCATTGACTCAAATTTGCACATACTCAATGCTATCCCTTTTTAAAAAATCAATGGATCTTCTACAATATTTATATCAGTAGGTATTAGGACATTCTGTAAAAATATATTATTTTGTGAGGACTTCTGTTCAGATAAAAACTTCATAAAATATAAATATGATCATGATATGCAGCTCACATTTTGCAGTTTATTTTGAAATATGTGATTCATGACACCAATGAAGGTGAACTAAAACATTCTTTTGCTTCTTTCTGTTAATGTCACATAGTGGGAAACTTGAAAATGGTGAGTTTATATTCTTTTAGAGTCACAAGAATGTTGATTTCAGATAATGGTTATGCCAACTTTAACAGTTTCAAGCTTTCTGAATCCAGAATGGAAAATGAAATATAGAAAGGAATCTTTGGGTATCATCTCTCTACTTCTCCCTATTTTTTCTGAGTTTTTATCTGACTTGGCACAAATACTTTGTAATTATAGATAATAAGGATATGTATTTAAACAATAATGGCAAATATTAATTGAAAGTACAAAGAAGATTCTTAGAGTTTTCTGTAGAGTTTTCTGTAAGTATTGGCTAAATAATAGAATTCTAATTTATGTATTATACTTTGATCTTTTAAAAAAGTTAGCTTTTTTTTTTCTGTATTTTAACCATATTTTTTTAACCAGATTTCTGAAAGAAGGAGGTAGTCTTAAAAGTGAAAAGTGTGCTTATTATACAGAACACAAAAATAGAATAAAGTGCTGAGAAGCTTGTTGGAATCCTGAGTGCATGAGCTGAACTTTCAGATCTTGGGTGTTCTTTGTAAAAATGATGCTGTGGCCAGCTAGTGTTTTGCTGGGGACTCTGTGTTTGTTGTTTAGTTGCTTTGTTATATCTGAGTCTTTGCAACTCCATGGACTGCAGCACGCCAAGCTTTCCTGTCCTTCACTATCTCCCAGAGTTTGCTCAAACTCAAGTCCTTTGAGTTGGTGGTGCCATCCAACCATCTCATTCACTGTTGCCCCCTTTTCTTCCTGCTTTCCATCTTTCCTGTTTTTCCAGTGAGTTGGCTCTTCACATCAAGTGGCCAAAGTACTGGAGTTTCAGCTTCAGCATCTGTCCTTCCAGACAATATTCAGAGTTGATTTCCTTTAAGATTGACTGGTTTGATCTCCTTGCTGTCCAGGGGACTCTCAAGAGTCTCTCCAGCACCACAGTTTGAAAGGATCAATTTTTCAATGGTTGGCCTTCCTTATGGTCCAGCTCTCACATCCATACATGACTACTGGAAAAACCATTGCTTTGACTATACAGATCTTTGTTGGCAAAGTGACTTCTCTGCTTTTGAATACACTGTCTAGGTTTGTCATAGCTTTTCTTCCAAGGAACAAGCATGTTTTATTTTTGTTGCTGCAGTTATCATCAGCAGTGATTTTGGAGCCCAAGAAAATAAAATCTGTTACTGTTTCCGCTTTTCCCCCATTTGTTTGCCATGAAGTGATGAAACTTGACGCCATGATCTTAGTTTTTTTCATGTTGAATTTGAAGCCAGCCTTTTCAATTTCCTCTTTCACCCTCATCAAGAGGCTCTTTAGTTCCTCTTCACTTTCTACCATTAGAGTGGTATCATCTCCATATCTCGGTTGTTGATATTTTTCCCAGAAATCCTGATTCCAGCTTGTGATTCATTCTGCCTAGCATTTCGCATGATGTACTCTGCATATAAGTTAAAAAATAGGGTAACAATATATAGCTTTGACAGACTCCTTTTCCTGTTGGATATCAGTCTGTTGTTCCATATCTGGTTCTAACTGTTGATTCTTGACTTGCATACAGGTTTCTCAGGAGGCAGGTATGGTGGTCTGGTATTCCCATCTCTTTATGAATTTTCCATAGTTTGTTGTGATCCATACAATAAAGGCTTTTGCATAGTTAATGAAACAGATGTTTTTCTGGAAATTGCTTTCTTCATGATCCAGTGAATATTGACAATTTGATCTCTGGTTTCTCTGCCTTTTCTAAATCCTGCTTGTATATCTGGAAGTTCTAAGTGTTGTTATTTGTAAGACTTCTTTTTTTTTTTTCTAGAAATCTCCAAATTCTTTGCCTGGGAATGTAAACTTTGTTGATAGCATTTCGGGGCTGGGTTAGCAGGACAGGCTGAGTCTCATCATTCCATATGTTGACTTCTTAGTTATATCTTCTGTCTCCAACCTTTCCTGTGCTGGAAATCCAGATTTAGAGATTCTTTTTTTTTTCCCCCCTCTGATTTGATCATGCTGGTGTCTCTTGCAAAGATGTAATAGGCTTGTACTCTGATTGGCTTTCAGGGAGTAGAGTCTAGGAAAGGAGGGTTAAGAGGCCTAGAGAAGCCTTACTACTCTTAGCAGACTCCAGTCTCTTTGTACTTTTTGTTGTTGTTGTTCAGTCTCTCAGTCATGTCCGACTCTTTGCAACCCCATGGACTGCAGCAAGCCAGGCTTCCCTGTCCTTCACTATCTCCCAGAACCTCAAACTTAGGTCAATTGAGTTGGTGATGCCCTCTAACCATCTCATCCTCTGTCGTCCCCTTCCAATCTCTGTTGTCTCTTTCTGCCTTCAGTCTTTCCCAGCAGCAGAGTCTTTTCCAGTGAGCCAGTTCTTCACATCAGGTGGCCAAAGTATTGGAGCTTCAGCATCAGTCCTTACAATGAGTATTCAGGATTGATTTCCTTTAGGATTGACTGGTTTAATCTCCTTGCAGTCCAAGAGACTCTTAAGAGTCTTCTTTTACTTAGTCTCCTGTTTCATACCTAGCTTCCACAGTGTCTATTGCTTCAAATTCTTGAAACATTCTGGGTTTCTTTAGGATTGAATTATCTTACTTCTCATTTGTAATCTTCCCTGTGTAGACTCTTAGTTTTGATCTTGCGTTTCTATGCTAAATCATTTTCTGTTCCCTTTCACTGTTTTCCGTTTTTACATTTTGTGGTTTAGATTATAGAAGTCTCATGGTTTCATGAAAGTTGAAGTCCATCTTTGTTGTTTTTCTGGTGATTTTGTTGGGTGGTTTGAAGATGAAAATAGGGTAGAGAGGTCTTTCTGCCATCTTGAATCTGTGAGTCTTTAGTCTATACGTTTATCTTGCACTTTTCCTTTACATGCACTCTGTATTCTAGCCATCTAAACATTTCAGCTCTCTGAATAGAAGCATGATCTTTTGATCCTTTGTGTTCTTACACAAGTCTAGAATATTTCCTCCTGCTACCTGAATACTTAGATAAGACCAAGTACTTGTTTATCAAGATTCAGTTCAGTTCTTTGAGAAGGATTAATTTTTGATTACATCCTCCAATGTTTAGATTTTTTTCTAATTCCTGTAAGATTTTTGTTCTATAATAATATTCAAGTTTAGTTGTTTGTCACTTGGTCTAGGCTATGAGTTTCTTGGATGAGTTCCATCATGTCTGTATATTCAGTGCTTATTATGGTTTCTGGAACAGAGTAGGTGCTCAATAATATTTATAGAACAAATGAACCAGTAGATTCCAATATATAATCTTCTAAGTGATAACTTAAAATGCTTGTTATAATATTAAGAATGTTGCACTAGTTTGCTCATTCCTTCATTCAATAAATGTTTGTTGTGCAGGCACATACTAAATGCCAGGCACAGACTGATGAAAAGCATATAAGGAAGTACATAAAATAATCATAGATGATGATCAGTGCTAATGTATCATATTTAATTTTTTGTATCTATAATGTATTATTTAAATATTTCATTTTAGGTATCACTGCTATTGATCCAAAGTACTGAGAAAGAAAATAAAATGAAAGAGTTAACATTTCTGCTAGAGGAGTCCAGAAATAAAATTGATCAACTGGAGGAAAAGACAAGTAAGAATTTATATAAAAAAATATGATAATGTCTTATGTATTCCTCTTGTTAGGTTTAAAATGTTAGCTTTCATTACAGTTTTAATGTAATGAAACAGTTTTGTTGTAATGTTTTGGGCTTCCCTGGTGGCTCAGATAGTTAAAGAATCTGCCTGCAGTGCAGGAGACCCGGGTTTAATCCCTGGGTTGGGAAGATACCCTGGAGAAAGGAATGGCTACACACTCCAGTATTCTTGTCTGGAAAATCCCCATGGACAGAGGAGCCAGGTGGGTTACAATCCATGGAGTTTCTAAGAATCAGATACGACTGAGCATGCATACACCACACACACACTAGTATCCTTGCCTGGGAAATCCTATGGACAGAGGAGCCTGGCAGGATACCGTCCTGGGATCACAAAGAGTTGGACACAACTGAGCAACTAACACAGTTTTGTTGTAATGGTTTTTAATGCTGTAATTCTCCACCCAGGTTGAAAAGTTAGAGGAGGGAATAACAGTCACTTAGGAAGCTTTTTCAAAGAAGATGTGCTCCTCTTTTCCCTTTCCATGCTCTCATTTTCTTCAAGTTTCAAGAAGATGCTCCAAGTGCATAAAACAGTGCCTAATATATATTAGGCATTCAAATATTTTGTAAATAAATGAATACTCTAGGAGCACTATGGAGACAGTTATTAATTATTCTTGGAGCAAGGCATTTGGAAAGATATTAAGGAAAAGTTGTTTGTTGAAGTAGACCATGAACGAGTGAAGTTGCTCAGTCATGTCTGACTCTCTGTGATCCCATGGACTGTCACCTACCAGGCTCCTCCATCCATGGAATTTTCCAGGCAAGCGTACTGGAGTGGGTTGCCATTTCCTTCTCTAGGGGATCTTCCCGACCCAGGGGGATCGAACTCAGGTCTTCCACATTGCAGGCAGATGCTTTACTGTCTGAGCCACCAGGCAATGAGTGCTGTTGGGTATGCCAAAATGTTAAACCAGCAAATATTAAAGCCTAAATAAGACAGTTCAAAACTTCCCTGGTGATCCAGTGGTTAAGAATCCGCCTGTCCAATGCAGGGGACATGGGTTTGATCCCTGATCCAAGAAGGTTCCACATTCCTTGGGGCAACTAAGTTCATGCATCACAACTACTAAAAGAAAGAAAGAAAGTGAAGTTGCTCAGTCTTGTCCAACAGTTTGTGACCCTGTGGACTGTAGCCTACCAGACTCCTCCATCCATGGGATTTTCCAGGCAAGAGTACTAGAGGGGGTTGCTATTTCCTTCTCCAGGGTAAGTAGACCATAGATGATTAAAGGTTCCCTAGACAGTGAATTGGAGGAGGGAGTGTAGGCGGAAGAAATGGCTTGTGCAAGTCTTAAAAGTGTGAAAATTAGGGTATATTTGAAGCACTGATTACTATATGTTGTATACTAGAGCAATATAAGCATTAGTGTATATCTTTAAGTCTGTATCTTTAAGAACTCAGATAGATGAGACTGGAAAAAATGTTTGGATCAGATTATGAAGGATCTTTAGTGTCATGTAATATTTTAGACTATCTTTTTATTGAGTATTTTTCAAACTTGTTCAAGTAGTAAGGCACTTGAAAGGTGGTGTACACTTTATGAAATACTGTGCTCCTCTCAGAACATCATGGAGATCTTGCGGCATTTTTTATTTTTCTCTTAAAAACATGGCAAAGATTTATTTAGTTCCTGTTAACCTATGCCTGCTCATTTTACCTTACTGTCATTACTGTGTCCTGTACTCCAGATACTGAAATTGTTTAACTTCTTTTACATTTTATGTTCTCCCTCTCTCACCAGCTTTTGGCTACTTCTGCTAACCTAAATGAACCTTCTACCTCCTCTCCAAATCTATTGGCTAAATTCTGCTGAACTCCTTTTGTTAAGAGTGCCTTAAGCATTACTTGTATGTCTCCTGTGACCTTGAGTGTCTTGAGGGCAGTGTCTTACTAAATATCTTTGTAACTCTATAGTGCCCAACATGTTGCTATATATATATATATATATATATATATATATTTATATTTATATATAAAATAGAATTTTAATAGGTGTTAAGATGAATTAATGTTTAATCTTATAAACTGGAAACAACTTATTGGTAATAAATAACACTGTATGATTCTGCAGACTTACAGCCACTGAAATATATACATTTAAGTTACTTTTCATTGTTTCCCATCTATTTATCTATCTCCTACTTGTTTTTCTCTTTGTTTCAGCTTAGGTATCTTCTACTGACCTGTTATTTAATCTTGCCTTCTACTGTGTCTAATTGCTTTTAAACTCATTTATTGAATTCTTAACTTTAATCATATTTCTTCCTTCTAAAATTTCCATTTAATTACTTTTCTAAAGATTCCATTTCTCTGGTTAACTTCTCTTTTAAAAGTAACATTTCATCCTTTCTGAATATATTAGCATTGATATTTTATAGTTCTGTTTTTACTTCAACATCTGGCTCACCTTTTGATCTGTTTCTTTTTAAAAACACGGTAAAATACATACAAATAAAATTTACTATCTTAATCATTTTTAAGTGTATGGCTCAGTGGCACAGATACATTCACATTGTTAGGCAGTCATCAGTACTATTTATCTCCAGAACTCTTCATCTTGCAAAATTGCTATATCCATTAAGCAGTAACTTCCCATTTCCTCCTCCCCTCAGCCCTTGGTGACCTCTATTCTACTTTCTATTCCTTTTTAATTCTTACTTTTTAGTGATTTGTCCTTATCTTTTGATGCGTCCAGTAATTTTTTGATTGAATTCCATACATTGTTATAAGAAAAGTTATGGGCACTGGCTGATGTTGTCTTCTGTTTGCTAGGGAGAAATTGGGCTGATTACTGTAATCCAATTAGAGGCTAGCTGAATGAAGGGAAATAGTCAAGTCTATGAGTTTTTTTCAGTCTTCAATTTTGTTTATTCAGCTCTTTGAGACCCATAAAACTATGCTATTTTTAAAAATTTATTTATTTTTAATTGGAGGATAATTGCTTTGGAATATTGTATTGGTTTCTGCCATATATGAACATGAATCAATCATAGGTATATCCCCTTTCTCTTGGGAATGGGAGGTGGTTCCCACCCCTCTAGGTTGTCACATATATGCTGTCTATTTTAATCCCCTGGAAACAGCCCTCTGCTGGGACCAAGTCAGCATTTAGGCCTCTTGCTCATGCCTAGAATCAGTAGAGTTTAGCTAAATTTTGTCAGTTGACTTATTAGGACGTATCTGTTAGTAATCTTAGCCTCTTCAGTCCTTTTTGTTTAGATTTGTTTCTGGGTTTGCTAGTTATTTTCAGCATGAAGGTTGGTCTGTTACCAACTATTTCATTCTCCCTGGAACTATCCATTTAAATTAATTATGATCAGCTAATTTTTATTTTTAATATTTTCTTTAGTTCAGTTCAGTTGCTCAGTTGTGTTTGACTCTTCGGACCCCATTGACTGCAGCATGCCAGGCTTTCCTGTCCGTTACCAACTACCGGAGCTTGCTCAAACTGATGTCCATTGAGTTGGTGTTGCCATCCAATTATCTCATCCTCTGTTGTCCCCTTCTCCTCTCACCTTCAGTCTTTCCCAGCATCAAGGTCTTTTGCAATGAGTCACTTCTTTGCATCAGGTGGCCAAAGTATTGGAGCTTCAGCTTCAACATCAGTCCTTCCAATGAATATTTGGGATTGATTTCCTTTAGGATTGATTGGTTTGATCTCCTTGCAGTCCAAGGGATTCTCAAGAGTCTTCTCCAACACTACAGTTCAAAAACATCAATTCTTCAGTGCTTAGCTTTCTTTAGTCCAACTCTCTAGTAGTCCATATGTGACTACCAGAAAAACAATAGCTTTGACTAGACAGATCTTTGTTGGCAAAGTAATGTCTCTGCTTTTTAATATGCTGTCTAGGTTGATCATAGCTTTTCTTCCAAGGAGTAAGCATCTTTTAATTTCATGGCTGCAGTCACCATCTGCAGTGATTTTGGAGCCCAAGAAAATAAAGTCTGTCACTGTTTCTATTGTTTCCCCATCTATTTGCCATGAAGTGATGAGACCAGATTCCATGATCTTCATTTTCTGAATGTTGAGCTTTAAGCCAACTTTTTCACTCTCCTCTTTCACTTTCATCAAGAAGCTCTTTAGTTCTTCTTAGTTTTCTGCCATAAGTGTGGTGTCATTGGCATATCTGAGGTTATTGATATGTCTCCTGGAAGTCTTGATTCCAGCTTGTGCTTCATCCAGCCTGGCATTTCACATGATGTATGCTGCATATAAGTTAAACAAGCAGGGTGACAATATACAGCCTTGACGTACTCCTTTCTTGATTTGGAACCAGTCTGTTCAATGTCCAGTTCTAACTATTGCTTCTTGACCTGCATACAGATTTCTCAGGAGGCAGGTGAGGTAGTCTGGTATTCCCATCTCTTTAAGATTTTTCCACAGTTTGTTGTGATCCCCACACTCAGGGCTTTGGCATAGTCAATGAAGGAGAAGTAGATGTTTTTCTGGAACTTTCTTGCCTTTTCAATGATCGAGTGGATGTTGGCAATTTGCTGTCTGGTTTCTCTGGCTTTTATAAATCCAGCTGGAACATCTGGAAGTTCATGGTTCACATATGGTTGAAGCCTGGCTTGGAGAATTTTAAGCATTACTTTGCTAGCATGTGAGATGAGTACAATTGTGTGATAGTTTGAACATTCTTTGGCATTGCCTTTCTTTGGGATTGGTATGAAACCTGACCTTTTCCAGTCCTGTGGCCACTGCTGAGTCTTTCAAACTTGCTGGCATATTGAGTGCAGCACTTTCACAGCATCATCTTTTAGGATTTGAAATCGCCCAACTGGAATTCCATCACCTCCACTAGCTTTATTTGTAGTGATGCTTCCTAAGGCCCACTTGACTTCGCATTCCACGATGTCTGGCTGTAGGTGAGTGATGACACCATCATGGTTATCTGGGTCATGAAGATCTTTTTTGTATAGTTCTTCTGTATTCTTGCCATCTCTTCTTAATATCCTCTGCTTCTGTTAAGTCCATACCATTTCTGTCCTTTATTGGGCCCATCTTTGCATGAAATGTTCACTTGGTATTTCTAGTTTTCTTGAAGAGATCTCTAGTCTTTCCCATTCTATTATTTTCCTCTATTTCTTTGCATTGATCACTGAGAAAGGCTTTCTTATCTCTCCTTGATATTCTTTGGAACTCTGCATTCAAATGGGCTTGCCTTTCCTTTTCTCCTTTGAGTTTATCTTCTCTTTTCTCAGCCATTTGTAAGGCCTCCTCAGATAGCCGTTTTGCATTTATTTTTCTTGAGGATGGTCTTGATCACTGCCTCCTATACAATGTCACTAACTTCTGTCCATAGTTCTTCAGGCACTCTCTCTATCAGATCTAAACCCTGGAACCTGTCAATTCCACTGTATAATCGTAAGGGATTTGACTTAGGTCATACATAATGGTCTAGTGGTTTTCCTTACTTTTCTTCAGTTAAGTCTGAATTTGGCAATATGGAGATAATTTTACAAGAAAATAATAATAATTTTTTGTTACCTAATTTTTGTCACTTGCCAATGCTTGTCTGCTAAAAGGTATCAGTGATCAGAGATTTAAGAAAAAAAATTTAAGGGGAGAAAATTTTGACTCCTTTTCTCTCTTTTTATTAAGAGTACTATACTTTTAAATAGGATTCTGTTTGGAGGGGGTTTAGATCTTTTTCATGAGGCTACATATCAGTTATACATGATTAAACCCATTAGTTTTTTTCATTCTCTTATCAGTGTTGGCTTTTCTGCTTGTCTTAACTTCATTGTTCCTCTCCTTTCCAAACTTTGACTTGGAAACCCTTGCTCTTCATACATAGCATATAAAATTTTTTTCTTCCTCAACGTATTTATGCAAGTTTCCTTTACTTTTTGCTTTAGCAAATTTGAGGTCTCTGCTTCCTTGCTGTCCTTTTGAATGTAAGCTCTACATTGTCCTACAATACATGTATAATGGAGTTAGAAGGCAGTTGGAAACTTTCTTTTGGATATATATTAGCACTTTCAAATCATTACTCATTAATTTATCTATTCAACTTTTATTAACCTCCTTTCTGTTCTATGCCAGGCACAAAGCTAGTTATGGGGAATGCAGTTGCTTATTATTGCATCCTTGCTTTCTGGAAGAGAATTCTGTCTATTTCCAATATATCAAGGAGTTTTATAATGAATGGATATTGACTCAGTATCCACAAAAATATCAATAAAAATCAAATACTTTTTAGGGGGCATATATTGAGATGCCATATTTTTTCCTTCGTTAATGATTAGTTTTTAATGTTATTTTCTAATGTTAAACCTACTTTTCTAATGTTAACTTTTTATCTCTGATTATAAATCTACTTTTATTATTGTTTTTATATGTTCTGGACAGGATCTGATGTGAACATGAATCATGTCTTTTCCCAGTGTGTGCTGACAACTATCACCTTGCTGAGAGGTTGGGTTGGAAATGGAGGGACTAGAGCCCAGTCAGGTGTGAGCCAGGGCTTCTTTTCTCAGTGGCCAACATTACCCTGTTGGAGGCAGGGTCAGGTCTCCACTTGCTCACAAAGAAGCTCTAAGAGTTGGGTCTGGGCCATCTTTGTTCATTCTAGGTGTGTGCTCTCTTTCCTCCCAGCACTGGCACCCTTACCTCATATGGAGCAGTTCTGGAGCAAGAGGGGCAGTGGAGATGCTTGATGTTGATCTGAGTGTGGGTTGTGGCATCCCTGATTACAAAGAGTCTGGACTGCTTTTAATGCTTTGCCTCTGTGAGTACCATTAATAGCTGCCCCTGCCTCTTTAGACACTGTTCTGGGTCTGAACTGCCTTTGCAACCCTCACCCTAGTTTGGAGTTGGGCTGCAGAGCTGGCAGCCATGGCTTATGTGGGTCTGGGTGCAGGCTATGGTGGTGTCAGCTGTAGTCAGAATCTGGTACTACTTCTGATACATTGCTACTGTAAACGCTGGTAATGGATGCACCTCCTTATTCAGATGCTATTTTGTGTCTGGGCTGGTATAGTCCCTCACAACTGAGCACTGTCCTCAGCCACAGCAACTCTTTCCCTAGTTTGGAGTTGTGTTGCAAAGCACACAAGGCCTGAGCAATCACTTGGCTCAGGCTGGGTGGCATACTGTGGAAGTTACGGGAAACAGGCTAGAGTCCAGTGCAAATTCAATTTGCTTTCTCTGCCTTGTTTCAGGAGTACGAAAATGTTGCATCTTTCTTCATGATTTGAATCTAGGTTGCCTACAGCCCCCTTGTTAGTCTCACTGGTTTTCTAACCAGTTTAGGTGACCTGTCTTCCTGCTTTTGGACCTGAGGGCTAATATACCCAAAATGTGATTTGAACTGCTCATCTCTCAAGGAGGATTCCCTTCTTCTTCCATGTTGCCTCATGGGGCAGAGGTCTTGATCTGATTGCTTTTCTTCTCTTCCTGCTGGATTCCATCTTACAGCTTTTGATGTACAAGGGAAAAAATGGATACCATTTTTAGAAAAAAAAAAGAAAAGAAAAATGGATGCCATTTTTCACTTAGTTTTCAGTGAATATCGTTCTGCATATAGATGTATTTTTGATGTGTTCCTGGTGGGGAGGTAAGTTTCATGTCCTCCTGCTCTTATCATTCTGATCTTGATCCCTCCCCTTAATTCTTAGATCTTTAATTTGGGCCCTATTATTTCTGCCTTGAAGAGAAATACTTAGAATATCCTTTAGTGAAAATATGTTTGTGATGATCTCTCTCCTATTTGTCTGAACATTTGTTTGTTCATTCTCATCTGAAAGGATTTTTTTGTTTTGTATATATTTCTGGTTGGTGCACTGTATATTAAAACTATTTTGTTTTAGCACACTGAAGGTAGTATTTGCTTTCTTTTGGTTTCTTTTGTATCACTTGTCAAACTAACTGTTGAACCTTTGAAGATAAAGTTATCCTTCCCCTCTTTTGGGTTTTTTTAGATTTGCTTTGTTTTTGATATTTTAGCATTTTCAGTATGATATGATATATACTTAATTTTATTTTATAGTTTCTTAAATTTATAAATTAATGTCTTTTATTATTGCTTTTCTTCAGACATTATATTTGTTCTAGTCTCTGTTTCCTCTCCTTTTTGAAATTTGAATAAAACTCATGCTAATTTTCTGTCTTCTGTGACTGTTAATTTCTTTTCTATCTTTTCACAGTTTTGCCTTTCTGTGCCTTATTCTAGATGATTTTGTTGACCCATCTTGTCATTCACTAATTCTGTTTTTGTTTCTCATCCACTGTGAATTCTTTCAGTTTTAGTTATTAGATGTTTATTATGAAGTTATTCTTATTTTTCAGATCTGCTATTCTACTTTATGTAATTTTGTTTCTTATTTAATTTAAGCTTTTTATTCTTTAAATATACTAGGAATAGCTATTTACAGTTTCTTTCTGATAATTCTTTATCTAAATATTTATCTTTTTTTCTGATAAATTTTAGTCCAGACTTTTATTTATTTAGCCTATTTCACTGGGCACCTTTTTGTCTTTGACTACATTTTAAAAAATTATGTTGGAGTATAGTTGCTTTACAGCATTGTGTTATTTTCTACTGTAGAGCAAAGTGAATCAGCCATATGTGTACATAATCTCCTCTTTTTTGGATTTCCTTCCTATATAGGCTACTTGAGAGCACTGAATCGAGTTACCTGTTCTGTACAGTAGGTTCTCATTAGTATCTATTTTATACATAGTTGACTACATGTTTATTATTTTTCTTGAAAAATTTTTTTTCAAGAAAAACTTTATCTTATTAGTATAATAAGGCCTGCCTGTTTGTAGGTAGTTTAGCTTCCTCTTTGGAGGATTATCATTTGCTTTTACCATGTGCATGGTGGCTCTACCCATGTTAAGTAAGTTTCATGGCTTGGGATTAATTGGACTGCTCAGGTGATGTAAACCTGTGCTGCAAATTTGCTTGAGGGTTTGTTTATTTTTGCTTTATCCATACGTAATGATTGTCCTATCTTACTGTACAAATCTGCATTTAAAATCAAACCCCATACCTGTCAGAGATGCTCAGAGGCCTCAAACAAATCCTTGTGTGCACCACGACCCAGAGACCCCACAGAGACTCCACCAGACCTGCCTTTGAGTGTTTGAGTGTCTCCTGCAGAGGCACGGGTCAGCAGTGACCTGCCGTGTGGACAGGGGCTCTGGCTGTAGCAGACCTGGGAGCCATGGTGTGTGGCATAAGTTCTCTTGGAGGAGGTCACCATTAGCCCCACCATAGAGCCACCAAGCAGATAACCCACAAACTGGAGAAAAATTATACCAAAGAAGTTCTCCAATTGTTGAAAAGTTCTAGGGCCCATAAAAGATTCCCCAACCTGGAAATCTGGCAAAGGGACTGAGAACCCCCAGGGAATTTGACTTTGAAGGCCAGTGGGATTTGATTATAGAACTTCTACAGGACTGGGGAAACAGACTCTTGGAGGGCACAAACAAAACCTTGTGTGTGCACAAGGACCCGGGAAAAAGGAGCAGTGACTGCACAAGAGACTGAGCCAGACGTGACTGTGGTTTCCGGGAGTCTCAGGCAGAGGCTTGGGTTGACAGTGACCTGCAGTGGAGTCAGGGCACTGACAATAACAGTCCTGCGAGCCTGTGTGTTAGCGTAAGTCTTTTTGAAGGAGGTCGCCATTACCATCATTACCACTACCATAGTTTGGCTTCAGGCCAAACTACAGGGAGAGAACACAGCTCTGCTCATCAACAGAAAATTGGGTTAAAGATTTACTGAGCATGGCCCTGCCCATCAGAGCAAGATCCAGATTGCCTCACAACCAGTCCCTCTCATCAGGAAGCTTCTATAGGCCCCTTATCCTTATCCATCAGAGGGCAGACAGAATGAAACCACAATCACAGAAAACCAAGCAAACTAATAATATGGGTTACAGTCTTGTCTAACTCAATGAAGCTATGAGCCAAGCTGTGTAGGGCTACCCAAGACAGACAGATCATGGTGGAGAGTTCTGATAAAACGTGGTCCACTGGAGAGGGGAATGGAAAACCACTTCAGTATTCCTGCCTTGAGAAATCCATTAACAGTATGAAAAGGCAAAAAGATATGACACTAAAAGGTTAACTCCCCAGGTTGGTTGCTGCCCAATATGCTACTGGAGAAGAGTAGAGAAATAGCTCCAGAAAGAATAAAGAGGCTGAACCAAAGCAAAAACAAAGCCCAGTTCTGGATGTGACTGGTGATGGAAGTAAAGTTCAGTGCTGTAAAGAACAATATTATATAGGAACCTGGAATGGTAGGTCCATGAATCAAGGTAAATTGGAAGTGGTCAAACAGGCAATGAATAGAGTGAACATCGACATTTTAGGAATCAGTAAACTAAAATGGGCCGGAGTGAGCGAATTAATTCAGATGACCATTATATCTACTATTGTGTGCAAGAATCCCTTAGAAGAAATGGAGTAACCCTCACAGTCAACAAAAGTCTGAAATGCAGTATTGGGTGCAGTCTCAAAAATGACAGAATGATCCCTGTTTGTTTCCAAGGCAAACCATTCAATATCACAGTAATCCAAGTCTTGCCCCAGTCACTAATGCCAAAGAAGCTGAAGTTGAACGCTTCTATGATGACCTACAAGACCTTCTAGAACTAACACCAAACAGAAAACATGTCCTTTTCTTCATAGGGGACTGGAATGCAAAAGCAGGAAGTCAAGAGATACCTGGAGTAACAGGCAAGTTTGGCCTTGGAGTACAAAATGAAGCAGGGCAAAGGCTAACAGAATTTTGCCAAGAGAACGCACTGGTCATAGCAAACACCCTCTTCCATGAACACAAGAGACGATTCTACACATGGACATCACCAGATGGTCAGTACTGAAATCAGATTGATTATATTTGCAGTTGAAGATGGAGAAGCTACAGTAAGCAAAAACAAGACCGAGAGCTGACTGTGGCTCAGATCGTGAACTCCTTATTGAAAAATTCAGACTTACATTGAAGAAAGTACTGAAAACCACTAGGCCATTCAGGTATGACCTAAATCAAAACCCTTATAATTATACAGTGGAAGTGACACACAGATTCAAGGGATTAGGTCTGATGGTGTGTCTGAAGAAATATGGATGGAGGTTCATAATGTTGTACAGGAAGTGATGGTTAAAACCATCCCCAAGAAAAAGAAATGAAAAAAGACTGAGGAGGGCTTACAAATAACTGAGGAAAGAAGAGAAGTGAAAGGCAAAGAAGAAAAGGAAAGATATATCCATCTGAATGCAGAGTTCTAATGAATAGAAAGAAGAGATAAGAAAGCCTTCCTAAGTTATCAGTGCAAAGAAATGGAAGAAAACAGTAGAATGGGAAAGAGTAGAGGTAGGAAAGACTCTTTAAGAACATTAGAGAAACCAAGGGAATATTTCATGCAAAGATGAGCATGATAAAGGACAGAAATGTTTCTAACAGAAACAGAAGATATTAAGAAGAGGTGGCAAGAACTATACCAATAAGATCTTATGACCCAGATAACCATGATGATGTGATCACTCACCTAGAGCCAGACATTTTGGAATGTGAAGTCAAGTGGGCCATCACTACAAGCAAAGTAGTTGACGTGATGGAATTCCAGTTGAGCTATTTCAAATCCTAAAAGATGATGCTGTGAAAGTGCTGCACTCAGTATGCCAGCAAATTTGGAAAACTCAGTAGTGGTCACAGGACTGGAAAAGGTCAGTTTTCATTCCAATCCCAAAGAAAGGCAATGCCAAAGAATGTTCAGGCTACCGTACAATTACAGTCATCTCACACGCTAGCAAAGTAATGCTCAAAGTTCTCCAAGCTAGGCTTCAACTGTACATGAACCGAGAATTTCCAGATGTTCAAGCTAGATTTAGAAAGGCAGAGAAGCCAGAGATCAAATTGCCAGCATCCACTGGATCATAGAAAAGCAGTGGAATTCCAGAAAATCATCTGCTTCAGTGACTATGCTAAAGCCTTTGACTGTTGGATCACAACAAACTGTGGAAAATTCTTAAAGAGATGGGAATACCAGACCACCTTACCTGCCTTCTGAGAAATCTGTATGCAGGTCCAGAAGCAACAGTTAGAACTGGACATGGAACAATGGACTGTTTCCAAATTGGGAAAGGAGTACATCAAGGCTTATATTGTCATCCTGCTTTTTAAACTTCTATGCAGAGTACATCATGCGAAATGCTGGGCTGGATGAAGTGCAAGCTGGAATCAAGATTGCTGGGAGAAATAACAATAACCTCAAATATGCAGATGACGCCACCCTTATGGTAGAAATTGAAGAGGAACTAAAGAACCTCTTGATGAAAGTGAAAGAGGAGAGTGAAAAAGCTTAAAACTCAACATTCCAAAAACTAAGATTATGATATCCAGTCTCATCACTTCATGGCAGATAGATGGGCAATCAATGGATACAGTGAGACTTTATTTTCTTGGGCTCCAAAAATCACTGCAGATGGTGACTGCAGGCCATGAAATTAAGACGCTTGCTCCTTGGAAGAAAGCTATGACCAACCTAGACAGCATATTAAAAAGCAGAGCTTTACTTTGCCCAGAAAGATCCGTATAGTCAAAGCTATGGTTTTTCCAGTAGTCAGTATGGATGTGAGCGTTGGACCATAAAGAAAGCTGAGCATTGAAGAATTGGTGCTTTTGAACTGTGGTGTTGGAGAAGACTCTTGAGAGTCCCTTGAACTGCAGGGAGATCAAACCAGTCAATCCTGAAGGAAATCAGTTTTGAATATTCATTGGAAGGACTGATGCTGAAATCTCAATACTTTGGCCACTTGATGCGAAGAACTGACTCATTTGGAGGGACCCACAAGCTCAGAAAGATTGAAGGCAGGAGTAGAAGGGGACAACAGAGGATTTGATGGTTGAATGGAGTCATGACTCGATGAATATGAGTTTGAGCAGGCTCCGGGTTTGCTAACGGTCAGGGAAGCCTGGCGTAGTGTAGTCCACAGAGTCGTAAAGAGTAGGACATGACTGAGCGACTGAACTGAACTGAACTTATTGTACAAAAGTTTAATTCTTGAACTTCTTACTTTATATAGTCTTTGAGTTTTCATATTTTTTTCTCACTTCATCATAAGTTCAGATCAAAATCCAGCTTTGCCAGGACTTGTGAATTCCTTGAGGCAAAAGCAGTTTTTGTGCTTATGTTATTTCTCCAAGTTTCTATTTTGCCTTCACTTTGTGACTGTTATTTTCATTATTTTTTCAGAAGTTTAATGATTTTAATGTTCTTAATATTTGATCCTGAATTTTTTATTCCCTTTTAGAGGTGTGTTTGTTTAAAATGACATACCTCACTATTACTCCAGTAGAATTTTCAGTTTCAAGTTTATGTGTCATTTCTACATAAGTTTTAGTTTTTGGATATCTTCCTTATTTCTTTTACCTTTTTTGTTTTTAATTAAAAAAAAGTCTTTGGCTGTGCTGCATAGCACATGGATTTGGAATTGAGCCTGTGTCTCTTGCATTGGAAGCATGGAGTTTTAACCACTGGACAACTGGTGAAATCCCTTTTAGTTTTTAAAAATGATACACAATACTTTTTATTTTTTTGATCCAGTAATTACAGCCAGTAATCCCAACATCTGTAATCTTGCAATCAGGTATTGCCAGGACTTGTGAATTCCTTGAGGCAAAAGCAGTTTTTGTGCTTATGTTATTTCTCCAAGTTTCTATTTTGCCTTCACTTTGTGACTGTTATTTTCATTATTTTTTCAGAAGTTTAATGATTTTAATGTTCTTAATATTTGATCCTGAATTTTTTATTCCCTTTTAGAGGTGTGTTTGTTTAAAATGACATACCTCACTATTACTCCAGTAGAATTTTCAGTTTCAAGTTTATGTGTCATTTCTACATAAGTTTTAGTTTTTGGATATCTTCCTTATTTCTTTTACCTTTTTTGTTTTTAATTAAAAAAAAGTCTTTGGCTGTGCTGCATAGCACATGGATCTGAAATTGAGCCTGTGTCTCTTGCATTGGAAGCATGGAGTCTTAACCACTGGACAACTGGTGAAATCCCTTTTAGTTTTTAAAAATGATACACAATACTTTTTATTTTTTTATCCAGTAATTACAGCCAGTAATCCCAACATCTGTAATCTTGCAATCAGGTCAAAGTTTGTCTTTTTTCTGCTGACTTTTCTTGTTGTAGTATTCTATTTACTCTTGTGGTTTTGATTGTGAAGTCCTATAATTTCATCTGTGGAAATTCTTTAAGGGCTGAGTTGGAGGTATAGTTTTACAGAGAAAATTTACTTTTATAGCTTCCAGGATTCTGGGAGATCTTAGGGGAACTTCAAATTAAGTTTTGGCTTAGAGATTTTTAGTATTTTTAAGCAGCATATATTTATATTCTGTTCCCACACATGCCTAACTACTAGTTTGTGATTATGATTTCACAGAGGAGACACTTATTAATAGACCATTGTAAATAGTATTGTAATAGATAGTCTTTAGTTATCATTTCCCTCTCTCCAGATATTTTCGTAGAATTGGAGCACTAACCCCTTCATTTCTACAGATTTTGAGATTGGAATTTTTAAAAAATATAAGTCTGAAACATCATTCTGTTCCTTGACATCCTTTATTGTTTTTCATGACTTAGAAAGCACATACTTCTGAGCAAGTTATGTGAATCAAAGTTGGCTTAAAGCTCAACATTCAGAAAATGAAGATCATGGCATCTGGCCCCATCACTTCATGGGAAATAGATGGGAAAACAGTGGAAACAGTGTCAGACTTTGTTTTTTTGGGCTCCAAAATCACTGCAGATGGTGACTGCAGCCATGAAATTAAAAGACGCTTACTCCTTGGAAGAAAAGTTACGGCCAACCTAGATAGCATATTCAAAAGCAGAGACATTACTTTGCCGACTAAGGTCCGTCTAGTCAAGGCTATGGTTTTTCCTGTGGTCATGTATGGATGTGAGAGTTGGACTGTGAAGAAGGCTGAGCGCAGAAGAATTGATGCTTTTGAACTGTGGTGTTGGAGAAGACTCTTGAGAGTCCCTTGGACTGCAAGGAGATCCAACCAGTCCATTCTGAAGGAGATCAACCCTGGGATTTCTTTGGAAGGAATGATGCTAAAACTGAAGCTCCAGTACTTTGGGCACCTTATGCGAAGAGTTGACTCATTGGAAAAGACCCTGATGCTGGGAGGGATTGGGGGCAGGAGGAGAAAGGGACGACCGAGGATGAGATGGCTGGATGGCATCACAGACTCAATGGACGTGAGTCTGAGTGAACTCCGGGAGTTGGTGATGGACAGGGAGGCCTGGCGTACTGCGATTCATGGGGTCACAAAGAGTCGGACATGACTGAGCGACTGAACTGCACTGAATTATGACTTTGTCATTATTTTTCAAATCATATCTAATAGCAGATATTATGATTTCTCTCTTGTGCTTTGTTTCATGCTGTTAAAATACATTTCTAGACTTCAGAATGTTTATCCTATCTCTGTTTTTGACTTTGTATATGCTCTTTTGTATCTCTTGTGATTTTCTTTCCTCCCTCAGCTCCCATTACTCTTGTTAATTGTTACTGGCTTTCAAATGTTTTAACTCAGCTGTCACTTTCTGGAAGCCTTCCTTGAACTTTCCCTATCCTATGTCTGTCTCCCCTTACTTCTAACACTTATTGGTCTTATTAGGCTTAGGTACCACCTCTGTATTTATTCCCAGAATTGCTCATGAGTACTCATCAGCACTTATTTTTGATTATTTGTCTGTCTGCCCAGTAGTTCCAGTTTCTGTATACATCATATCATCATCACCATAGTCATAATAGTATTTAACATTTTACTATATGCTAGACACTGTGATTAAATGTTTTAAGTTGCATTATCTTCTGTAATCCTAATAGGAACTCTTTGAAATATCATTAACTGTCATTTTCCATGTGGGAAAAGTAGGGAGCAGTTGGTTAAGTATCATGCCCATGTGTAGGTAGCTAGTAAAAGGAAATAGAATAATTTGAACCCAGGGATGAACATGAGCTTCTTACTGTTTGTGTTTTTATGAGATTTAAAAGTAAATGCACATAGATAAAGCATAAAAATAGCACCTGACACTTAGGATTTAGTAAATATTAGCTATCAAGTGAAGTTATTTGCTTTTTTCATAGTGTCTAAATAAGTAAATGCAATAATTTAGAAAAATGTAAAATCAGAATAGTAAATGATAAAATCATGAACAATTTCACCATTAGGAGATAAGTTGCTTTTGAACTTTTTGTGTGTTCTTTCTTTTCACATGTACTATTTTTATAAATGCTGTTTTTAACTTGCTCTTTTTATTCTATATTTTATGGATGTCCAAATTAGTAATAAATAAACAGCTATATCATCATTTACAGTGGCTACATGGTATATCATTATATCACCATAGTCTAATCTGTCTCCTTTTGAATATTAAAGTTGTTTCCTAATACATGCATAAGTGATTGAGTGAGTGATAGTCACTCAGTCATGTCCTAGTCTTTGTACTCCATGGACTGTGGCCCACTGGGCTCCTCCGTCCATGTATTTCTTCAGGCAAGAGTACTAGAGTGGTAGTCATTCCCTTTTCCAGGGGATCTTCCCAACCTAGGGATTGAACTTGGGTCTCCTCATTTCAAGCAGATTCTTTACTGTCTGAGCCACCAGGGGAGTGCTTCCAATGCTTAGCTATTACTAAAAAATGTAGCACTAAAACCCCTATATGTTCACCTTTGAGTGCTTGGGCAATAACAATTTGATGGTTGACAAAAGTTGATGATGACCAATATTAGTGAATCTGTATTTGCATAATTCTCCCTCATTTTGGAGTATGTAATGTAGGAAAAATAATTGTTAGCAAATAATTTGTTTTCTTGGTTTGTATTTTCTATTAAGTAAATATCTATTTACAACTTTCTCTTTTAGAATTACAGAATGAAAACTTAAAAGAATCAAATGAGAAGCAGGATCATTTGACATCAGAACTAGAAGATACTAAAATGTCTTTGCAAAGAAGTGTGGTATGATTTAAAAATGATTAATTTCTAATAACTTTCACAGCATCAGTCAGTCAACAAATATTTATTGAATGCTAATACTATGTACAAGGCCTTGAAGCTTCAAATAGAGAATATAGAATCTCTAAGTGCTTGTAGTTTAATAGAGACATTTGATAAAAACACATCAAAAGTATAACTAAAATGCAAGACTGTGCTAGGTATCAACATGATTCAGGCAAAAATTCTAAAATATTTCTTCAGAATTGAAAGAACACTATGGACTGGATTGGTTAGGAAGATTCCATGGATAGGCTGACTTATAAATGGGCTCTGGAGCAATGGTGAATTGAAATGAGTAGTGGATGGGGCACTCCAGATTGGTCAGTGTGGAGTAGAAGAGGGTGAGACGGTAAGGAGAGATGGGGGTCAGACGGGAGGTAAGGGGTGAGAGGCAGCAAATTACAGAAAGCAGGTGAATTCAGCTTTTTTTTTTCTTCTTAAGCTCTTGGTTCATAGCTTTTGTTTGTATTTATTTCATTTAGAATGCTCAAATGGCTTTAGAGGAAGATTTGCAGATAGCAACCAAAAATATATATCAACTCACTGGAGAAAAAGAAGCTCAAATGGAAGAATTTAATAAAGCTAAAGCTGCCCATTCATCTGTGGTTACTGAACTTAAAACTACTGTCTGCAACTTGAAAAAATTATTGACAACAGAGCAGCAAAGGTAATGTTACTGCTTATTTAGCTGAATAAAAAACAATTTATTTCTAATATTCAGTGCCATTTTCTATTCATTGTCAACTGACTTGTAATTCCTATAATAATGTCATCAAGTATCTTTGTATATAAAGTGGGAACACATTTAAAGAGTTTGTATTGGGTAGGCAGGTATCTTAGGAAAAGAGAGAAGGTATTCTCTAGGATAGTTCCTGTGCATGCTTTTCATAGCGTTAAGCAATATAGATAATCTTCTTCCCGACCCAGGAATCGAACCCAGGTCTCCCTCATTGCAGGCAGACGCCTTACCATCAGAGCCACCAGGGAAGTCTTAAGCAATATAGATAAGCTCATAAGGACTGATGCAGTGATATGACATATTTAGTTAAACTGTGGGTTATTATATAAAAATAACTTCTAGGTTGTTGATTATCTTACTGGGGTCTGTAACTTTCATTCTGATATATAAATTTAGCAACTAGCCTGGTCCAAAGTAGGTATTCAGACATTTTAAATGAATCAATGCATATGGTTAGATACATATAAAATATTGATTTGTATTCAATTTGTTTTTCTGAAACTTGAGTTGAAAACCTCATCTGTTTTTTGCTACTTTGTATTAAGGAAATGTTTATACAAAGTTGTGTTATGAGGCCTACATAGTTATCTTTGACCCATTAGTTTAAGGGTTAATTAAATCTGGAGGATGAAAGAACAAGCTTCTCTGTGAATTCTTGACCTGGGCCTAGCAGAGTTTCTTCTCTACTGCTTATATATGGTGAGGGAAGAAAAACTAGATTTTCTGGCCCATTTACTCTTGTGTATTCTTGATGACCTATCCAGGTGATTTTCAGATTTTCAACTTTTAAGTGACCTTATATGTCATTTGTCTTATAGATGAGGAAATGGAAAACTAGAGGAGTTAAGTGAATTGTGTAATTCTCATATTTATATTGTTCCTAAGGCAGAATTCAATATAATAGTAGTTATATACTCAATCTCTTTCAAAGTTCTAGGATGTATTAATTTGATTATCATCAATAGCTAAGAGATAAATCATGATGATAAGCTGTGAGGTTTTATGTAGATTTAATTAATATACAACTATGTGTGTATATTAGTAATATCTTATTTTGACATGTTACAGTATCCAGCCAGAGTAGATTGTCAAGAAATATGTAATAATTGAATGAATGAATCCATAATAAACTATGTCATTGCTAAATTGCACCAGTTTTAATTACTAGATGAATTATGACTAAAAAAATATTTTACACTGATTTTACATTTTACATCAAACTAATATGTTTTACAAGATTGGAAAAAAGTGAAGATGAATTGAAAGTACTTACCATGAAACTTCAGAAGAAATCAAGTGAACTGGGTAAGTTTTAGAGAATAACATATGTACCTGATAATATTAGCCAATTTTAAAACCATCAACATTATTTCAGAATAAAATATAGTTTCTCCTCTGTCATTTACCAATAGTGATTATTTGATAACTATCAATTTGATTTTTGAAAGCAAAATTTAAATCTTAAAGAAAGACTTATTCAGATTCATTATGCAACTCATAAATATCAAGAATTGTAAGGAGCCTAAGAGATATTTTTGTAGTTTTTTTCTTATTTTAGGATCCAGGGATCTTAATAATTCTTAGTGGGAAATGTCTATTACATTTTAATTGAATTTTGAAATTTCATTGAGTAGTCATGTTGAATTATGAACTATTTACAGGAAACTGTGCCCCTGTTTTATCATGTGGTATTGTTAATATTCAATTTTCATGGCCAAAAGTGAGAAATTTGTAGTTGTTTTGTGAATTTATGACCATTTAATTAGCTAATTCTAAAACCCTATATTTCATATTTACAAAGCTTTATATCTACAGTTGTGGAGAATTGGAAACATATATAAACATCTTTTTCCCCAGTTTGAGTAAAAACAATTATTTTTGTAAATTAAAATAAATCATGGATTGGCAATTGTTTTTCTAGAAATCTTTATAACTTTCTGTAATCTTTATTAATAATGTTGAATATATTTGGTGCCTTTCTTTCATGGTTTTGCTTTTCTTCACTAATTGTTGATTCTTGATTACTCATCTAAGTGTTTGAGAATCCGTATTTACTCACATGTTTGTTACAGTCTGATTCTTTTGATTATGGGAAGGGATGGGAGGTTCTGTAAGGAAGGGTGGGCTTTGTATTAAATAACTTGTCCTTTGGTTACAGAAGGGGCTTCCTGGGTGGCTCAAATGGTAAAGAATCTGCCTGCAATGCAGGAGACCTGGGTTTGATCCCTGAGTTGGGAAGATCCTCTGGATAAGGGAATGGCTACCAACTCCAGTATTCTTGCCTGGAGAATTCCATCGACAGATGAGCCTGGTGGGCTATAGTCCATGGGGTTGCAAAGAGTTGGACATGACTGAGTGACTAACGCTTTGGTTATAGGGAATGTTTATGTTGCTTAGAGTTTACGAGCTATTAGGGGTAGTGTCATGTCCCTTTGGCTCTAATTCCCAGAATGCTTGATTTAACCTGAGGTGGACTGTGTGGCTGGGCATGTGGATACCTGGTATAGTTGTTCACATAGCCTGATTGAATTAATATTGGTTATCCCCCTTCACTCCCCAAAGATTCTTCAACATTTGAGTTTGTTAATGTTAGACTGCCTAGTTTTGTTAATTTTTATATATATTTTTTCTTTTGCACTTTTTATTTTGTATTGGGGCATAGGTGATTATTCCCCAACATATATTGAATCCGCCTGCAATGCAGGCAGTGCAATGCAATATTGAATCTGCCTGCAGTGCAGGAGACCCTGGTTCAATCCCTAGGTTTGGAAAGTCCCCTGGAGAAGGGCTAGGCTACCACTCCAGTATTCTTGGACTTCCCTTGTGTCTCAGCTGGTAAGGAATCTTCTTACAATACAGGAGACCTGGGTTCAATCCCTGGGTTAGGAAGATCCCCTGGAGAAGGGACAGGCTACCCACTCCAGTATTCTGGCCTGAAAAATTCCATGGACTGTATAGTTCATAGGGTTGCAAGGAGTCGGACATGACTGAGCGACTTTCACATAGCTGATTAACAATACTGTGATAGTTTCAGATGAATGGCGAAGGTTCCCAGCAATACATATACATGTATCCATTCTCCCCTAGACCCTCTCCCATCCAGGTTGCAACACAAAAAATATGGAATGCTTCACAAATTTGCATATCATCCTTACTCAGTAGCCATGCTAACCTTTCCTATGTTGTTCTAATTTTGGTATACATGCTGCTGAAGCAAGCACTATATATATAATTTATGGGATTGGAAGTGAGTGTGGACACATGATTAGTCCACAAACATTGAGTTTTAAAAAATTAACTGTTTTACCTAAAATGAATCTTAGTGGTTAAGTAAGTTTCACATATGACAGGTTTTTCTTTTAGACTCTATATTGGCATTTCATATTTTGTTGATTTTTCTTAGAGACTTTGGGCAGTTATTACAAGTTCCTTGTTTGTTTTTAATGTACAGAGTCTGAGAAATTTTCAGTCAATCTGTTATGTCTCCAGTAATTAATAACCCTTCAGAATGAGAAAGGACAGTGTTTCAGGTGTAATAAAATTTTAAGTGACAGCTAGTAGGCTGCAGTCCATGGGGTCGTGGAGAGTCGGACACAACTGAGCGACTTCACTTTCACTTTTCACTTTCATGCATTGGAGAAGGAAATGGCAGCCCACTCTGGGGTTCTTGCGTGGAGAATCCCAGGGATGGAGGTGCCTAGTATAGTAGGCTGCCGTCTATGGGGTCGCACAGAGTCAGACATGATTGAAGCGACTTAGCAACAGCAAGGCATCATTTGGGAACTTTATAGGTATTTTTTAAAATGTAAGAAAGAAAAACAGGAGGTTTGAACTGGGAACTTTTTAATTCATTACCTTAATGCTGAATTCATGGAAATATAAAGGGAAAAGCATTCTAAACTGTTATTATTTAGGATGACAAGAAGGAAGGGTGTTGCTAAAGAAAACAAGAGTAAGAGTTAAGGAAACAGAAAATCTTAAGAATGCCAGGTCTTGAAAATTGAAGGGAGACAAGTAGAGAGTGGCTAAGAATGTCAAATGCTGAAAGCTCCACAATGATAAGGACTGAGAATTTCACCACAAAAGGGGTGTTGGTGATGTTTGAGATCATAATTTATTAATGAAGATGAGCTTTACTTTTGCATGGGATTAACAAAGAAATGTAGATAAATAATAACAATTAATGATAACAATAGATAATAACATGACTTTTGCATGGGATTAAGAAAGAAATATAGATAACAAATGGGAATTTGGCTACAAAACAAAACAAGAAATTTAACAATAGTATGAAAAAGACAGAAACGTCAATCATACTTTAAAATTTTGTATTCAAATAGGTATTTAGATAGGATATGGGGAAACTGAAGATTCTGCTACAGAGTCAATATATGTTCATAATAAAGCAACTGAAGTCTTACAGGAGATGGAAATGTTGAGATACAGAACAGTGGTCAGAGTTAGCTTGAGAAAAGTGAATTAATTCTCCTTTTAATTTGATTGAAAGGCCACATGTTTGGATAATAGTGAGTTGAAGGTACAGGTACAGGCTGTGTGACTTCATTTTATATAGATCCATTGCTTAGTTAGTTTAATGAACTTTGGGCTCATTTGGTTGTGGAATTAATTTTATAGAAATGGTACTACTAATATATGAGAAACGCTGGACTGGAAGAAACACAAGCTGGAATCAAGATTGCCGGGAGAAATATCAATCACCTCAGATATGCAGATGACACCACCCTTATGGCAGAAAGTGAAGAGGAGCTAAAAAGCCTCTTGATGAAAGTGAAAGAGGAGAGTGAAAAAGTTGGCTTAAAGCTCAACATTCAGAAAACGAAGATCATGGCATCTGGCCCCATCACTTCATGGGAAATAGATGGGGAAACAGTGGAAAAAGTGTCAGACTTTATTTTTTTGGGGGCTCCAAAATTACTGCAGATGGTGACTGCAGCCATGAAATTAAAAGACGCTTACTCCTTGGAAGAAAAGTTATGACCAACCTAGATAGCATATTGAAAAGCAGAGACATTACTTTGCCGACTAAGGTCCATCTAGTCAAGGCTATGGTTTTTCCTATGGTCATGTATGGATGTGAGCGTTGGACTGTGAAGAAGGTTGAGCGTCAAAGAATTGATGCCTTTGAACTGTGGTGTTGGAGAAGACTCTTGAGAGTCTCTTGGACTGCAAGGAGATCCAACCAGTCCATTCTGAAGGAGAGCAACCCTGGGATTTCTTTGGAAGGAATGATGCTAAAGCTGAAACTCTAGTACTTTGGCCACCTGATGCGAAGAGTTGACTCATTGGAAAAGACTCTGATGCTGGGAGGGACTGGGGGCAGGAGGAGAAGGGGACGACAGAGGATGAGATGGCTGGGTGGTATCACGGACTTGATGGATGTGAGTCTGAATGAACTCCGGGAAATGATGATGGACAGGGAGGCCTGGCGTGCTGCGATTCATGGGGTCGCAAAGAGTCAGACACAACTGAGCAACTGAACTGAACTGAACTGAATATATGCCCATTATTATTTTGCACCTGATCCATTTGCACTTCCTCTATCCTTTACTGTGCTCCAACTGTATTATTTAATTAATTGATGCTTTGGAACTATGATGTTGGAGAAGACTCTTGAGAGTTCCTTGGACTGCAGGGAGATCCAACCAGTCATTCCCTAAAGGAAATCAGTCCTGAATAATCATTGGAAGGACTGATGCTGAAGCTGAAACTCCAGTATTCTGGAGTTCTTCATGCGAAGAACTGACTTATTGGGAAAGACCCTGATGCTAGGAAAGATTGAAGACGACGAGAAGGGGACAACAGAGGATGAGATGGTTGGATGGCATCACTGACTCAATGGACATGAGTTTGAGTAAGCTCCAGGAGTTGGTGATGCACAGGGAAGCCTGGAGTGCTGCAGTCTTTGGGGTCGCAGAGTCGGACATGACTGAGTGACCAAAGTGACTGACTGAACTATATTAATTCATCTCTTTTGGTTTTTCCTTTTCAAGTACTATTCTTACTTGTCTCCTTTCCTATTTTTTAAATCCACTTTTAACACATTTAAATTCTTTTGCTTTTTTTTTTTTTAGAAGAGATGACCAAGCTTAAAAATAACAAAGAAATAGAACTTGAAGAATTGAAAAAAATCTTGGTAAGTATATAGGTTCTCTTATTTCTATTTGGCAGTTATTTTTCAAAATAGTATTAAATCCAATGACTTAGACTCTCATAGAGTTTTATGGTAGCTTTTTCAGCTAAAATATTTTCTAAAATTATATTTGGTTTTAGCAAAGTCACATTTCTATCTCTGTCAGTTTTTATAGTACATTTTGATAACTGTCTTGGTGAAAGTATTTATATTATTTAAGCATATGTTGATAGTACATTTAAGTGAGATCAAATGTTTATATTCTGTAGCTGATTGTAAATTTGGTGTGCCTTTGCTACCTTTGAGACACAAAGCTGCAATTTTGAGAAAGATATATATTCAGTACCTATGTTTAGTGTTCAGGTAGAATCATATTTATTTAATGAATTTCTTAGGATAAGGGCTTCATTGTGTTTTAATTGATTATAATGTGTAGATCATGGGTTGGTAAACTTTTTGTAAAGGACTAGATAGTAAATATTTTAGGCTTTGTGGCTATATAGAGAATGTTAATGTCCCCTCCTTTTTTTCTTCTTTTGTTTTTAACAATCTTATAAAGACATAGGAAACATTCTTTTTTATTTTTTAAATTTAATTTATTTATTTTAATTGTAGGCTAATTACTTTACAGTGTTGTATTGATTTTGCCATGCATCGACATGAATCTGCCACGGATGTACACGTGTTCCCCATCCTGACCCCCCCTCCCCACTCCCTCCCCATACCATCCCTCTGGGTCATCCCAGTGCACCAGCCCCGAACATCCTGTATCATGTATCAAACCTGGACTGGCGATTTGAGGAAAGATTCTTAATTCAAGGGCCTGCCAAAGAAATTGTGGGCTGACTTTGTCTTGGAGGCTATAGTTAGTCACCTTTGCTTATAGAAGACAATATTGTTTATGATTACAGATATTTGATTTTGGGTTTAACCTGTCACATCTCTACCTGATTTTGCAACTCCTAATTCTTTCATCTCTTGGCAAGCACGGTTTCCAAATGCTTATCCTTTCTTCGGCGAATTGCTTTCATTATTTTTGCAAATAATATTTGCATTTCTTTCAAATTTGATAATATAAATTTATACTTCAAGTCTCAGTTTAAATATTAATTCTTTAGAAATCTTTCTTGACATTATTAACTAGTTTAGGTCTCCATGTTGTTGTTTAGTTGCCAAGTCGTCCCCAACTTTGCAACCCCAAGGACTACAGTATGCCAGGCTTCCCTGTCCCTTACCATCTCCTGGAGTTTGCCCAAGTTCATATCCATTGAATCAGTGATGCCATCCAACCATCTCATCCTCTATATTCCTCATCTCTTTCTGCTTTCAATCTTTCCCAGCATCTGAATCTTTTCCAGTGAGTCAGCTCTTTGAATCAGGTGGCCAAAGTGTTGGAGCTTCAGCTTCACCATCAGTCCTTCCAATGAGTATTTCAATGAATATAGCAGTCTGAATTTTTCCTTTTATAGCACTTACCACAAATGAAATTTATTTTGGTATAATTATTTATAGCTTTATTTGCCCTTTAGAGTCTCCTTTACGTAGTACAGTAGATGGTACATAGTAGGTGGTCAGCAGATAAAACAGTGGAATGCTCCAATAAGAGCTGAGCACCCATGTCTTAGTTGCTCTGTAACCTCAGTACTTAGCACAGTGAATGACGCTTTGTAAGCATTTTACAAATATTCATTGGATAAATTAACACTATAGTATTACTTTTACATTCCCACATGGACAGGGTTTGGTTTAGGGCTTTGTTCTATTTGAGCAGCTATAGACATAGTTTGGGGCTCCCTCGGTGGCTCAGTTGGTAAAGAATCTACTTGTAATGCAGGAGACCCAGGTTCAATTCCTGGTGGGAAAGACCCTTGGAGAAGGAAATGGCAACCCACTCCAGTATTCTTGCCTGGAAAATCCCATGGACAGAGGGCTGGAATGCAGAATAGGTGAGATACAGTCCATGGGGTCACAAAGAGTCAGACATGACTGAGCATCTGAGCAGAGAGAGACATAGTTAATAGGGCTTCTCTGGTAGGTCAGCTGGTAAAGAATCTGCCTGCCATGCAGGAGACCCTATTTCAATTCCTGGGTTGGGAATATCCCCTGGAGAAGGGATAGGCTACCCACCCCAGTATTCTTGGGCTTCCCCTGTGGCTCACCTGGTAAAGAAACTGCCTGCAATGGGGGAGACCTGGGTTTGATCCTTGGGAAGATCCCCTGGAGGAGAGCTTGGCAACCCACTCCAGTATTCTTGCCTGGAGAATCCCCATGGACAGGAGCCTGGTGGGCTACAGTCCATGGGATTGCAAAGAGTTGGACCTGACTGAGCTCCTAGTCTTGTTTTTGTTGACTGTATGGAGTTTCTCCATCTTTAGCTGCAAAGAATTATAATCAATCTGAATTTGGTGTTGACTATCTGATGATGTCCATGTGTAGAGTTGTCTCTTGCATTTTTGGAAGAGGGTGTTTGCTATGACCAGTGAGTTCTCTTGGCAAAATTCTGTTAGCCTTTGCCCTGCTTCATTTTGTACTCCAAGGCCAAACTTGCCGGTTACTCCAGGTATCTCTTGACTTTCTACTTCTGCATTCCAGCCCCCTGTGATGAAAAGGATATATTTTTTGGGTGTCAGTTCTAGAAGGATTTGTAGGTCTTCATAGAACTGATCAACTTCAGTTTCTTTGGCATCAGTGGGTGGGGCATAGACTTGAATTACTGTGATGTTGAATGGTTTGCCTTGAAAACAAACAGATCATTCTGTGATTTTTGAGATTGTACTCAAATACTGCATTTCATACTCTTTTGTTGACTATAAGGTCTACTCCATTTCTTCTAATAGATTGTTGCTCATAGTAGTAGATATAATGGTCATCTGAATTAATTCACCCTTTCCTATCTATTTTAGTTTACTGATTCCTAAGGTGTCGATGTTCACTCTTGCCATCTCCTGCTTGACCACATCCAATTTACATTGATTTCATGGGCCTAACATTCTAGGATATGATGCAGTACTGCTCTTTACATTATCGGACTTCACTTTCATCACCAGACACATCCATAGCTGAGTGTCATTTCCACTTTGGCCCAGCCACTTCATTCTTTCTGGAGCTATTAGTAATTGCCCTCTGCTCTAACCTAGTAGCACATTGGACACCTTCTAATCTGAGGGGGAGGGGCTTATCTTCTGGTGTAGTATCTTTCTGCGTTTTCATACTGTCCATGAGGTTTTCTAGGCAAAAACACTGGAGCTGGTTGACATTTCTCTCCTCAGGGGACGACTTTTTTGTCAGAACTCTTTACTGTGGCCCATCTGTTTTGGGTCACCCTGAACAGCATGGCTTATAGCTCCTTTGAGTTATGTAAGCCCCTTCGCCAAGAAAAGGCTGTGATCATGAAATAATCACACTTAAATTCAAACAGTCATTCAAAGGTAATAATACAATGGTATCAAGGACAATAAAGGGTTAGTTCACAGTGTAATTAGATATGAACAATTTAGGGGCTTCCCAAGTGACTATCTGGTAAAGAATCTGGTCTGCCAGTGCAGGAGGGCACAGGACACGTGGGTTCAATCTTGAGTCCGGAAGATCCCCTGGAGGAGGAAATGGCAACCCACTCCAGTATTCTTGCTTGGAGAGTCCCATGGACAGAGAAGCCTGATAGATTCACAAAGAGTTGGATATGACTGAGTGACTGAGCACAAACTATTTCGAGAATTTAGGAGAGGCTTTTTTGAAAAAGTAAAGACTGAATTGAAATCCAGAGAAGGACAAAAAGTGTTTATCAGGTGTGGAGAAATTTTATATACAAAGATCCTTTGATAGGAAGGAGTACAGTGAATACAACATGGAATGAAAGGAAGAGTGTGGTGCAGAATGAGGCTAGAGAGGTGTAGGAGCCTATAATTTATGGCCTTTTAAATCATATCAGCAGAATTTTAATTTATTCTAATTGTAATGAGAAGCTGTAAAGAATTTTAGCAGAGAATGGCTCTGTCAGATTTGCATTTTGAAAGGCTCATTTGGTTTGCAGTACAGCGAACAGAATATATTAGGATAGAACAGTTATAAATAGACAGTCATAGGATTCAGAGAAGAGAACTTAGGCTGCGAGATGGTGGTCTTAGCGAGGAATAAATAGATGGTTTTTAGAGATATTTAAGATTTAAACAGTTTGGATTGATGTAGAGTTATAATATCATTTGTTGAAAAGACTGTTCTTTTTCTTTGTGTATGTATTTACTGTTTATTTATTTTTGTCATACCAAGCGGCTTGCGGGATCTTATTTTCCCAACCAGGGATTGAACCCATGCTCTTGGCAGTATGGAGTGCTAACCACTAGACTTCCAAGGAATTCCCAAGACTCCCCTTTTTGTGTTGTTACTTTTGCATGTTTATTTTAAAAATTAAATTAATTAATTAAAAAACTATATGTGTGCAGGTCTATTCTGGGGCTATTTCTGTTTCATTGATTTTTGTGGTTTAGCCATTCACCAGTGTTCGGCTTACTGTAGCTTTTTATAGTGAGTCTTAGATTTGGGTAGTGTGATTCCTCCAGCTTTATTATTCTTTTGAAGTTAATTTTTTTGGATGTAGTCTGATTACATTGAAACTGTTACTCTAAAGTCTGTCCTTGGAGCAAGTGCACACACATGTGCATAAGCACACACATGATTCTTACTAACTTACACACACACACTTCATCCAGCTGAATGAATCTCTTTTATCTTGCCTTCTATCATTTTCCTTCTTTACTTCCCTTCTTCACCATCACCCTTCCATCAGACACTGCCTCAGCTTAGCTATTGCCACCCATTTCACCTGAATCTCATCCTTATTTCTCTTTCCACAAGGCAGACTCTTTGGTTGTAGGGGTAAGGGGGGAATGACTCTGAAATTACCCTGTGTATATAAATTTTATTTAAAAATTGAATTGTGCTTTATTTTTATTCCAGTTTTCCTGAGATTTGTCACACAACAATATACAAGTTTCAGGGGTACAAAATAATGATTTGACTTACATACATCACCATACATTTACATCCATCATCTCAGACAAATACAGATTAAAGAGATTTAAAAAACTTCCCTTGTGATGAAAACTCTCAAGATTTATTCTCTTAACAGCTCACATATATAACATATAGCAGTTTTAATTATATTGTACATTACATCCCTAGTACTATTTATTTTATAACTGAAAGTTTGTATCTTTTGACAGCTTCATCCAACCTATCATCCCCTCTGAAACCCCCACTTCCATAACCATAAATCTGATCTTTAAGAGTTTATTTTTGAAGTATAAGTGACCTAAAACACTATGTTAGTTCCTGTTACACACCAGTGATTTTATGTTTATAAACATTTCAAAATGATGACTGTGATAAGTCTAGCTACAACATGTCACCACACAAAGATATTAACATGGGTATTGACTATATTATCTTCCTATGTTGTGCTAGTGGTAAAGAACCTGCCTGCCAGTGTAGGAGACATAAGGGATACATACAGGTTTGATACCTGGGTTATGAGGATCCATTAGAGGAGGGAATCCAGTATTCTTGCCTGGAGAATCCCATGGACAGAGGAGCCTGGTGGGCTACAGTCCATAGAGTTGCAAAGAGTCAGATGCAACTGAAGCTACTTAGCATATATTCTCCACATTGTACATTTTATACCGTGACTCATTTATTTGCAACTGGAAGTTTGTACCTCTTAGTCTCCCTTGCCTATTTCTTTCTGACCCTTAAATCTGTAATTCATTTTGAATTTATTTTTGTGCATGATATGAATGAGTAATCCAGTTTAATTCTTTCGCGTGTAGCTGTCCAGTGTTCCCCATACCATTTATGAAAGAGGCTGTCTTCTCTCCATTGTATTTCTTGCCTCTTTTGTTGTGTGTTAATTATGTTATAGTATGGTGGAAAGTGCCATTGGTATTTTGATGGAATGCAGTGAATCTGTAGATTGCCTTAGGTAGTATGGTCATTTTAACATTAATTTTTGAGTCCATGAACATAGTGTATCTTTTTATCTTTTTTTTGGTTGGTTTCAATTTCTTTCATTAGTGACATAGTTTTTCCAGTAGAGATTTTTTTCTTCTTACAATTTTTCCTAGGTATTTTTTCTCTTTGATGTGATTGTAAATGGGGTTGTTTTCTTATTTTTTCCTTCTGATAGTTTGTTGTTAGTCCATAGAAATGTAACAGATTTCTGTGTATTAATTTTGTACCTCCAACTTTACTGAAATCTTTGAGTTCTAGTAGGTTTTTGGTGGTGTTTTTTAGGATTTCCTGTTTATGGTATCATATTTTCTGCAAACAGTGACAGTTCTATTTCTTCCTTTGTAATTTGGATTCCTTTTATTCCTTTTCCTTTTATGATAGATGTGGCTAGGATTTTCAATTCTATGTTAGAAAGAAGTGGTGATAGTGGGCATCCTTGTTTTATTGCTGATCTCAAAAGCAATACTTTTAGCTTTTGATCATTGAGCATGATATTAGCTGTGGGCTTGTTATATATGGTCTTTGTTATGCTGAGGTATGTTCCTTCTGTACTCACTTTCTGGAGAATTTTTAGCATAAATGGATATTGAATTTGTCAAAAACTTTACCTGCATCTATTGAGATGATCATATGATTCTTATTCTTCAGTTGGTTAATGTGGCATATCACATTGATTTGCAGATAGTGAGCCATCCTTCTATCTCTGGGATAAATCCCACTTGATCATGGTGTATTTAATGTATTATTGAACCTTGTTGCTGTTCAGTTGCCCAGTTGTGTCCGACTCTTTGTGTCCCAATGGTCTGTAGCATGCCAGGCTTCCCTGTCTGCTGGGGTCCAGCCCTGGTGAATCCAGGGTGATTCGAAGGTGGAGACGGATAGGCGAGAAAAACACTTATTTATTTAGAAATATAAGATTAAATTAGGAAATAATAGTATAGTAGGAAAATTTAGATGGAGAAAAGAAGGCTGAATAACTTGGTTTATGTGGAATACCAATCACCACCTACGTAGGCCACAGGCGGCTTTCCGTTCTCCCGAAGGAGAGGAGGCACTGAGACCTCTCCTGTCCGATCTTAGAAGCCCAGGCATGATTAGTAGGCTTGGTGAGTACCCACTCCCCAGATGGGAATTCAGCCAGAAGGGGAAAGAAAGAACGACTTGGGGGAATCAGCCTTTCCAGAAACTGATCCCCTTTTCTTTATTTTCAGGTTTGCTTATATACCTTTTGTTACACGTAGGGATGAATACCGGAGAAGGCAATAGCACCCCACTCCAGTACTCTTGCCTGGGAAATCTCATGGACGGAGGAGCCTGGAAGGCTGCAGTCCATGGGGTTGCTGAGGGTCAGACACGACTGAGTGACTTCACTTTCACTTTTCACTTTCATGCATTGGAGAAGGAAAGGGCAACCCACTCCAGTGTTCTTGCCTGGAGAATCCCAGGGACGGGGGAGCCTGGTGGGCTTCCGTCTGTAGGGTCGCACAGAGTCGGACACGACTGAAGTGACTTAGCAGCAGGGATGAATACAGAGTCACGTGGGGGTCAGCAGTCCTGACCTTTATCAAAATCAGGTGCTTTACATTAAAAAAAGGTCTTAGGGGTTTTACATCATCTTCTGGCCATGAGGCCTGCTGACACTTTATGACCCTTTTTTTCCTGATAACCAAAAAACTTATTTTTTCCAAGGGTGTTTTTTCTTAAACCAGGCACCACCCTCCAAATAAAGTTACATTCCTATAGGGTGAGGGTGTAGTGAGTTACAATCAAGAAAGGAATTTATTTAACCCAAGGTTAACATGATTAATCTTAAAGGTTAATACTTATTTCTCTTATATGCTAGTTATATTCATTATAAGGGCAGGGAATATGAAGATTTAACAGCAAACATCAGCCCAACAAGTGAAATCCTTTCACCAATGTTCCCCTTAAGATCTATTTAGTCTTAAGATAGTGATAAAGTTACATTGTTACATAGCAAGGGCACAGTGATTTATAACAAAGTACAGTGATCTATAACAAAGGAGAAAAGTCATTAACTCAAAAAGTCTAGTATTGTAACATCGAAAACTACTATATTTCTTTTTCTATATTCCAAATACATTGATTAATATATTCCCAGGTGCCTAAGGACATGGAGGCCTGGTGGCAATCAAATTGACTCAACAATGAGAAAAACCCTATGCTAATTAAGACCTTCAAAATACCCCAAACTCTGTGCTGTTTATGGTTGAGAGATAGTAAACAATCATGTGGTAGTGGCAGGAGTATGGGTAATTCTGTCACACAAACTAGTTTGCTGGCAGAGAGGTTTGACCTGAGACACCCTTGTCACACCCAGGGCAGGGAATTAGTAGCAATTATTGGCACAACAAATGAAAAACCCTTCACCAATATAATTCTTAACCAATCCACTATACTAATAAGTTCTAACTTCCCAAAAGAATCTACCTTTAGTAAGTCTAAAACATCTCGTGCCTCTCACTGTTGGGAGGCTGTAAACAATCACATGTGGCCGGACGAACCTATACAGACAGGCTAGATAACCTTCAGCGGAGTTTGTAAGCTGAAACACTCTTGTCATGCCCAGGAATTTTTTATTAACTGGAACTGCAAGTTAACTCCTTCTCCGAGAGAAATGGTTATGGGGGAGAGCCCCCCGTAAAGTCAGAGGTGTAGGTGAGAGCATAAAACAGACTCTGGTTTTGAGGGTAGATGCTTGGGAACAGGGGGTTTCCTGAGGCTTGATCACGCCTTTGCGTATGCCAAGTCTCCTTTCTCATGACCTTTGCCATGGGCGGACTTCCTCACGCTGGCCCCCAGCACCTGTCCTTCACCATCTCCTGGATCTTGTTCAAACTCATGTCTATTGAGTCGGTGATACCATTCAGCCATCTCATCCTCTGTCATCCCCTTCTCCTCCTGCCTTCAGTCTTTCCCAGCATAAGGGTCTTTTCTAATGATTCGGGGTTCTTCACTTCAGGTGGGCAAAGTATTGGAGCTTCAGCATCAGTCCTTCCAATGAATATTCAGCATTGATTTCCTTTAGGATTGACTGTTTTGATCTTCTTTCAGTCCAAGGGACTGTCAAGAGTCTTCTCTAACACCACAGTTCAAAAGCATCGATTCTTTGGTGCTCAGCCTTCTTTGTGGTCCAGCTCTCACATCCGTATGTGATTACTTGAAAAACCATAGCTTTGACTATATAGACTTAGTTTGATAATATTTTGCTGAGGATTTTTGTATCTAATTTCATCAATGATGTTGGCCTTTAATCTTCTGTTTTTGTGACGTCTTTGTCTGGTTTTGTAAATAGGGTAATACTGGCCTGGCAGAATTAGTTTGGAAGAGTTCTTCCCTTTGTGGTTTTTTAGACTAGTTTGAGAAAGGTTTAATTTCCCTTTAAATGTTTGGTAGAATTCATCTATGAAGCCATCTAGTCCTAGACTTTTGTTTGTTGGAAAATTTTAAAATTAATAATTCAATTTCATTACTGGTAATTGGTTTATACTTTCTGTGTCTACCTGGTTCATGTTTAGAAAATTGTACATTTTTAAGGAATTTGTCATTTTCTTCTAGGATATCCATTTAATTGGCATTTAATTGTTCATAGTAATCTTTTATGATCCTTTGTATTTCTGTGGTATTGGTTGTATTTCTTTTTTATTTCTGATTTTGTTGATTTGGGCCTTTTTTTCTCTTGATGAACCTCCTAAAGTTTATCAACTTCATCTTTTCACATTACCAGCTCGTGGTTTTGTTGATCTTTTCTATTGTTGCTTTAGTCTCTCTTTAAGGTTTAGCTCTGGTTTTTATGATGTTCTTTCTTCTAGTGACTTTCCCGCTGAGTGTTGGTGAGGCTGTTTGAGATTTTCTGTTGTTTCCTTGAGTTTACTTGGGTTTCATCTATTTATTTTTGCTTTTTTTGCCTTAGGGGCTATCTAAGAAAATATTGCTTATGATTTATGTCAAAAAGTATCCTGTCTATGTTTCCCTCTAGGAATTTTATGGTTTCTGGTCTTATATTTAGGTGTTAATCTATTTTGCATTATTTTTATATATGGTGTTAGAGAATGTTTCTAACTTCATTATTTCACATGTAGTTGTCCAGTTTTCCCAGCACCAAAGAGACTACCTTTTCTCTATTGACTCTTTTATTATAGATTAATTGACAGTAGGTGTGTGGATTTATTTCTGAGCTCCCTATTTTGTTTCATTCATCTGTGTGTCTAGTTTTGTGCCAGTGCCATACTGTTTTGATTACTTAGCTTTGTAATATCATCTGAAGTCACTGAGGATGTACCTCCAGCTCTATTCTTTTTTTCCTCCCCAGGATTGCTTGACAACTCATGGTCTTCTGTGGCTCTGTATATATTCTAGGATTACTTGTTCTAGTTCTATAAAAAATATAATTGGTATTTTGATAGGGATTGTATTAAATCTGTAGATTGCATTGGATGATATGGTCATATTAATAACAGTAATTCTTCCAATCTAAAAAATGTTTCTTTTTTTAAAGTATTTTTAATTGGAGGATAATTGCTTTATAATTTTGTGTTGGTTTCTATCGTTCAACAGTGTGAATCAGCCATAAATATACATATATTCCCTCCCTCTTGAATCTTCCTCCTACCCTTCCATTTCCATTTCTCTATGTTGTCAAAAATCACTGGGCTGAGCTCCCTGTTTTATACAGCACCTTCCTACTAGCTATTGTTTTACACATGGTAATGTATATATTTCAGTGTTACTTTCTCAATTTGTCCCATGGTCTCTTTCTTCTGATGTGTCCACAAATTCATTCTCTGTCTATATCTCCATCACTGCCCTACAAATAGGTTCATCAGTACCATTTTCTAGATTCCATATATATGTGTTAATATTTATTTTTCTCTTTCTGACTTACGTCACTCTGTATAAAGGCTCTAGGCTCATCTATCTCAGTTCAACTGACTGAAATTCATTCCTTTTTATGACTGAGTAATATTCTATTGTATATAGACCACAATTTCTTTATCCATACTTCTGTTGATGGACATCTAGGTTGTTTCCATGTCCTGGCTATTGTAAATAGTGCTGCAGTGAACATGGGGGTACATGTGTCTTTCTGCATTATGAGTCTATGAGGATATCTGCCCAGTTGTGGGACTGCTGGGTCATGTGGTATCAATAGTTATATTTCTAGGTTTTTAAGAAATCTCCATACTGTTCTTCATAGTGGCTGTATCAGTTTACATTCCCACCAACAGTGTAAGAGGGTTCCCTTTTCTCCACATCTTCTGTAGCATTTATTGTTTTTAGAATTTGATGATGATGACCATTCTGACTGCTGTGTGGTGACACCTCATCATGGTTTTGATTTGCTTTTCTCTAACAAGGACCAGTATTGAATATCTTTTCATGTGTTTATTGGACATCTGAATATCTTCTTTGGAGAAATGTCTGTTTAAGTCTTCTGCCCTTTTTTTTTCCATTGGGTTGTATGTTTTTCTGATATTGAGCTGCCTGAGCTGCTTGTATATTTTAAAGATTAATGTTTTGTCAATTCTTTCATTCGCAATTATTCTCTCTAATTATGAGGGCCATCTTTTCAGCTTGTTTATACTTTCTTTTGTGGTGAAAAAGCTTTAAAATTTAATTAGGTCACATTTACTTGTCTTTATTTCCATTACTTTAGGAGGTTGATCATAGAGGATCTTGCTGTGATTTATGTCAAATAATGTTCTGGCTATATTTTTGCTAAGAGTTTTCTAGTTTCGGGCCTTACATTTAGGTCTTTAATCCATTTTGAGTTTATTTTTGTGTATGGTGTTAGGAAGTGTTCTAATTTCATTCTTTTACATATAGCTGTCCATTTTTCCTAGCACCAGTTATTGAAGAGGCTGTTTTTTCTCCATTATATATTCTTGCCTCCCCTTTGCCAAAGATAAGGTATACATTGGTGCATGGATTTACCTCTGGGTTTTCTATCTTGTACCATTGGTCTTTGTTTTAGTGCTACTACCATGCTGTTTTGATGATTGTAGCTTTGTAGTATAGTCTGATGTCAGGAAGGATTATTCCTCTGCTCCATTCTTCTTTCTCAAGATTGCTTTGGCTATTTGGGTTCTTTTGTGTTTCCATACAAATTGGCTTCCCTGGTGGCTCAGGTGGTAAAGAATTTGCCTGCAATGCAGGAGACCTGGATTTGATCCCTGGGTTGGGAAGATCTGGAGAAGGAGATGACAAACCACTCCATTATTCTTGCTTGGAGATTTCCATGGACAGAGGAGCCTGGTGGGCTGTAGTCCATGGGATTTCAAAGAGTTGGATGTGACTGAACGACTAACACACATGCACATATGAATTGTGAAATTTTTTTGTTCTAGTTCTGTGAAAAATGCCATTGGTAATTTGATAGAGATTGCATTGACTCTGTAGACTGCTTTGGATAGTATAGTTATTTTCACAATATTGGTTCTTTAAATCCAGGAACATGATATATCCCTCCACTAGTTTGTGTGGTCTTTGATTTCTTTCATCAGTGATTTATAATTCTACATACAGGTCCTTTGTCTCCTTAAATAGGTTTATTCCTAGGTATTTCACTCTTTTTGTTGCAGTGGTGAGTGGCGTTGATTCCTTAATTTCTCTGTTGATTTTTCATTGTTAGTGTATAGGAATGTAAGAGATTTCTGTGTATTGATTTTGTATCTTGTGACTTTATTAAATTCATTGATTAGCTTTAGTAATTTTCTGGTGATGTCTTTAGAGTTTTCATGTGTAGTAACATGTTTTCTGCAAATGGTGAGTGTTTTATTTCTTTTTTTCAGTTGGGATTCTTTATATTTCTTTTTCTTCTCTGATTTCCATTGCTAGTACTTACAAAATTATGTTGAATTATAGTGGCAAGGGTGGGGACCCTTGTTTTAGTCCTGATCTTAGAGAAAATGTTTTCAGTTTTCACCTTTGAAAATAATGTTTGCTGTGGATTTCTCACTTTTTTCCTTGAGTCTGTCAATTTTATTTGTCTTCTCAAAGAACCAACTTTTAGTTTTATTGATTTCTGCTACTGTTTTCTTCACTTCTTTTACTTTTGTTTTTGCTCTGATCTTTATGATTTCTTTCCTTCTACTAACTTTGGGGTTTTGTTCTTTTTCTGGTTGCTTTAGGTGTAAGGTTAGGTTGTTTATTTAATGTTTTACTCATTTCTTGTGGTAGGCTTGTATAACTTCCCACTTGGAACTGCTTTTGCTGCTTCTCAAAAGTTTTGGTTTGTTGTGTTTTCATTTCATTTGTTTCTAGATATTGACTTCCTCTTTGATTTCTTCAGTGACCTTTTGGTTATTTAGAAGCATATTGTTTAGCCTCCACATATGTGTTTTTTACATTTTTTTCCTTTAATATGTAATCTCATAGCCTTGTGGTCAGAAAATATGCCAGATACAATTTCATTTTTCTTAATTTTACTGAGACTTGATTTGTGACACATGATGTGATCTATCCTGGATAATGTTCTATGTGCACTCGAGAAGGAAGTGTATTCTGCTGCATTTGGATAGAATGTCCTGTAGATATGAGTTAGGCCCATCTATATGCAGATGACACCACCTTTATGGTAGAAAGGGAAGAGGAACTAAAGAGCCTCTTGATGAAAGTGAAAGAAGAGAGTAGAAAAGCTGGCTTGAAGTGCAACATTCAGAAAACTAAGATCATGACTTCAGTCCCACCACTTCATGGCAAATAGATGGGGAAACAATAGAAACAGTGAGAAACTTTATTTTCTTGGGCTCCAAAATCATGCAGATGGTGACTGTAGCCATGAAATTAAAAGATACTTACTTCTTGGAAGAAAAGGTATGACCAAACTAGACAGCATATTAAAAAGTAGAGATATTACTTTGCCAACAAAGGTCCATCCAGTCAAAAATATGGATTTTCCAGTAGTCATGTATGGATATGAGAGATGGACTATAAAGAAATCTGAGTGCTGAAGAATTGATGCTTTTGAACTGTGGTGTTGGAGAAGACTCTTGAGAGTCCCTTGGACTGTAAGGAGATCCAACCAGTCCATCCTAAAGGAAATCAGTCCTCAATATTCATTGAAAGGAATGATGCTAAAGCTGAAACTCCAATACTTTGGCCACCTGATGTGATGAACTGACTCATTGGAAAAGACCCTGATGCAGGGAAAGATTGAAGGTGGGAGGAGAAGGGGATGACAGTGGATAAGATGGTTGGATGGCATCACCGACTCAATCAACATGAGTTTGAGCAATCTCTGGGAGTTTGTGAGGGACAGGGAAGCCTGGTGTGCTGTAGTCCATTGGGTTTCAAATAGACACAATTGAGTGGCTGAACTGAACTAAACAGTCTATTGTGTCATTTTAGGCTTGTGTTTCCTTAATTTTTTTTTATGATTTGTCCATTGGTATAAGTGGGGTTTTAAAGTCCCTTACGATTACTGTGTTACTGTTGATTTCCCTTTTATGTCTGTTAGTGTTTGCCTATTGTATTGAGATGCTACTATCAGTTCAGTTCAGTTGCTCAGTCGTGTCTGACTCTTTGTAATCCCATGAACCACAGCATGCCAGGCCTCCCGGTCCATCACAAACTCCTGGAATCCACCCAAGCCCATGTCCATTGAGTCGGTGATGCCATCCAGCCATCTTATCCTCTGTCATCCCCTTCTCCTCCTTCCCTCAGTCTTTCCCAGCATCAGGGTCTTTTCCTGAGAGTGTACTGGAGGATTTGATTCTGTGCTAGTGAGGACTGGGTGTGTAGGTGGTGCAGCTGTTTGGATTACAGGGACCCTGGCAATACAAGTATGCAGGGAAATCTGGTCACTACAGGCACAGGAGATATGACACTATTAGCGTTTTTTTCCAGCGTATGGTATCTCTGCCCCAGTGGGGATCAAGCTTGGAGATGGCACAGCTACTTGGATTGCAGGGACCCTGGAGGTGCCAGGTGTGCAAGGAAGATGGTGACTATGGGCAGAGGAGATAGAGCATTTAGGATTTTTTTTTCTAGTCTCTGGCTGCTTTGCCTCTAGTAAGGATCAAACTTGGAGGTGGCACAGTTGCTTGGATCATGGGGACCTTCATGATATCATGTGTCTAGGGATGCCAGCGGCCAAGGTGTAGGAGATATAGTACTATTATTAATAGAATCTTTTTCTAGCCGTTGGCAGCTGGACTTTCAGAGGGCCTCCCTGGCTGGTCCTTGTCTGTTGTTTGACATATCAGGCACTCAAAGGGCCACCCTCTCTGGGCTCTTTCTCTATTGGTCAGCTGCTGGCACTTGCGTGTGGGGAGAGAGGCTACAGTGTGGCTCCACCCTCTGCCCCTAACTCAGCAGTAGTGCCCTGCTTCCTGGTTTTGCTTCAAAGGTATTCGACACTCTGATCTACTCCCTCCTATCCCTTTGGGCTATCTCCCTACAGTCAACAGCAGTCCTCACCCTAGGATTGCTCTCTAATCACTACGCTCCAGCTCCCAGCCACCATACATTCTGGTGGACTTGCATTCCTGTCTGGGCTATGTAAGGCTGTGGCATGGATTGTCTGTGTGGTTCTCACTCCATTCAGATTGTCACAGATCAACTGCTTCACTTTCCAAAGAGCCTCAATTGCCCCTGTGTGAGGTCCTCACCCCTGCTTCAGCTCCCCGACTCTGTGGGTGCAGGTCCGGTCCTGCTCACTCTCCTCCTCTTTTTCCCTTTTCTTCCTTCATCCTGTTGATTTTTGCATGGTTCAGTAGTCAGGGACTCCTGCCAGTTTCAGCTGGTGCTCTGCAAGGTCTTCTGCATCTGAAGAGGTATTCCTGATGTGTCTTTGAAGAGAGTGCATTCTACATTTGACTACCCCTCTGCCACTTATCTTTCTGTCTGTATGAGTCTTTTAAAATAAAAACTTACAGGGCTCTGTCCATTAAATCCTCTGTCATCATATTTAGTTTTGGAATTTACTTAATGACTTGTTTTCTCTTTTTAAAAAATTTTAACCAAAGAGAAAGTCATAATTCTCTTCACAACTATATTTGAGAAGTTTGATTATTTTGAAGTGTATGTGCTTTGGTTATCATGATTTGTTAATGTTCTTAAAATAGGCAGAAAAACAAAAGCTTTTAGATGAGAAGAAACAATTTGAGAAGATTGCTGAAGAATTAAAAGGAGCAGAACAAGAACTAACTGGGCTTCTCCAAACCAGAGAGGTTCGTTTAAAAAGGATACATTTTTTTCTTTCAAATGTTTTGCTAGTAGGGTACAGATTTACATTGTAGATTATATGGCTGTTAGATTGCACAAGATTGCTTCACAAAATTCCTCTTGAACATGTGTTTCTGCTGTATTTAGTGTGCTAACAATTGATTTAAAACAGAAAACCTCCATATTATAATGAGGCAGAGAAATGTCAACATTTAAGATACCAATAATATAAGCATGGCTTATAACAATACATTTCTTGATGTCTTGTAAGTATTTATTAATTGATACTTTTAATTTTAGCTTTTATTAAGTTCTTAGTTTATAGTTCTCATAGTTTTAGAATGTCCTTTATTTTTAAAAAGTGTTTTCAGTCTATTACAGTACTAACATTGTAATTGTCTTTCTAACATAATAAGAGCAGCTTACTTTTTCGATATTGCCTGATTTCATTAACTAATATATTTTTTCTTAATAATGATATTTCAGTTGAAATTTATTACTGGGTAGTATAAAACAGACAACAGTATTTTATAATATTCCCAGGTGGCTCAGATGGTAAAAGCATCTGCCTACAATGTGGGATACCTGGATTCAATCCCTGGGTTGGGAAGATCCACTGGAGAAGGAAATGGCAACCCACTCCAGTGTTCTTGCCTGGAAATCTCATGGACGGAGGAGCCTGACAGGCTACAGTCCATGGGGTTGCAAAGAGCTCGAAACTGCTGAGCAACTTGATTTCACTTCAAGTATAATTTTACTGGTTGAGCTTCAGAATATGAAAATGAAGTTTACTTTTAGTATTGTATTTGTCATTGCTCACTGTATTAAAATTATAATGACTATGGCATTAAATCAATTTAAATTTAAAACTTTTGACATATTTTTTACCAAATATATCACTTGCTTACATAGAGTGACCATACTTCTTAAGTGAGAAAATTATAAAAGCATTTGCTGTGATAATAATATGTGTTTATTTTCCAGAAAAAAGTACATGATTTGGAAATACAGTTAACTGCCATTGCAACAAGTGAACAACATTATTCAAATCAGGTTAAAGAGCTGAAAACTGAGCTTGAAAATGAGAAGTATGTTTTCTATCTATAAAGTAGTTTATGTGTTCAATTCCTAAACTTTCTGTAGTATTATAAAATATTAACCACTTTTCACTGTAGGTAATACTAAATTAGTAAATTATGTATAATGCTTTTTTGAATAGGTGTAAAGTTTTTATTTCTGATTAAAGATCAAAATAATTATCAATTTCATTGTTAAAGAAACTATATTATTGACATAAGAAGAATATATCACAAACTTGAGAATTATATTAGAAGAATGATTTTTTTGGAGATTATTTAGTTTCTTATAAAAATTATCATTTGTAGTTCTAGCTGTAGTTTTTTTGGTTGTTTTACTAAATTACTTTGTAGGTTTGAATTGGTGAAATGACAGAAATATAAATTCATCTCTTATATTGTCCAAGCATAATATTTAGTTGCTTCACTTACTTAGTAAATTTAATTTCTAGAGAAAATAGGAAGAAATAATTGTTGTGTTGTCACTCAGGGAGAACTAAATGCAAGGAGGCAGTCTAGTGGAGAGCATAATTTTTGTGTTCTGGTTGCTTTTTAACTCTAGATAAAAATAAGAAATGAATAATTTACTCAGCATCTTGTCACTCTCTTTCAGCTCCCATTCCCAGCTTCTGGTACCTTTTCAACAGTACTTTTGTAGGGGCTCTGGGTAAAATTCATCTATTAACCAAAGTCCTTTTTAATGAATTAACTGATTAATATAAATTTGTGTTATCCTTGGTATATTTGCTCTTTCAACTTTTCATTTTTTAATTAAAAAACTTTGATGAGTTTCCAGCATCAGTAAGTAGGAGATATAGGTGCTTCTGAAATCATTCCATGAGCCATACACTTCCCTTCCCTCATTTAAAATTGATCCTGGCTGCAACTAGTAATAGTAGTAATCGCTCTTGTGATGTAGAATATTTGAGACCTTGTAAGAGCAGTTTTAAGTGTTGTGCATATGCATAAATTTTATTTATTTTAATGAAAATATTAATATTCATTTAAATGGATTTTGTAATAATTAAATCATTAATGTCTCATGTAATACTTATATCATCAGAAATTTGAAATAGTAGAGACAGCCTGCTAGAAAGAAAATATTATATGTAAAAAATAATTATATGCTTTTCAAAATTTATGGAAAGGTGAAGGGAGAAGCAAAATGGGAAATATGCTAGGAAATATATGATATCTCAAAAAACTTATTATAGAAAAATTTCAAATATATACAATGTTAAAAGAGGGAATAATGTAATGAAACAGCATATACTTACTGTGCATGCATGCATGTGTGCTTGCTAAGTCACCTCAGTTATATCTGACTCTGTGACCATTATGGCCTGTAGCCCGCCAGGCTCCTTTGTCCATGGGATTCTCCAGGCAAGAATACTGGAGTGAGGTGCCATGCCCTCCTTTAAGTGATCTTGATCAAACCCATGTCGGGCAGGTTCTTTACCACTAGCACCACTTAAGAAGCCCATATACCTATCACTCAGCCTCAAAAATTCTTTACTAAAAGCCAATCTTATTTCATTTGTAGCCCCAGCCCCTCCTTTCTTTCCTCCAAGATTATTTTGGATAAAATTCTGTATTATATAATTTTATGTGTAAATATTTTGGTATATATGTTGTTTTAAAAAAATAGGCTGAAAAATACTGAACTAACTGCAAGCTGCAACAGGCTTTCACTGGAAAATAAAGAACTAGCACAAGAAACAAGTGATATGGCCCTGGAACTCAAGAAACAAGAAGAAGACATTAATGTGAGTTGAAAAAGAAAGTATCAGTGACAGTTTTCTTACTGTAAGATTAGGGGCTTAGAATAGATTACCACTGAAGATTCTTTCAGCTTTAAAAGTCTGATTATCTTAGATTATCTGATTATCTTTTTCTTCTGAATACTTTGTTTTAGAAGAAAAACATGCATATTGATCCTCAATGGTAATAAAAGGCAACAGAAGATGGAGGCTCCCTATTGATAAAGTTATTCTAATTTGAAGCATCAAGATTTTTATAAAGTATTTTAGTAAAGTATTCAAGTATCTGTTAGCAAATAATGTAAGACACTGTGGAACATATAGTGATAAATAAAATATCATCCTCCCTTTTTAGGAGTTTATGACTCAATGAAAAAGTGCTTAGAATATCATATGTATTGTTTTGGAGACAAAGTGCTATCAGAATTCACAGGATCACCTCTGCCTTGGGGAAAGAGAAACCTTCAGAAGAATTAAGTTTTGCCTTAAAAAAATCAGTAATTATGAGCTCAGTAGGTGCAATGAGTAGAAAAGCATTCCTTAAAGCCATAACAATATGTACAGAGGACATAAGTCTCAAAGTATCAGTGGGAAATAGCAAGTAAGACTTATTTTTTTAGCTAGTATTAATATATAGATATTATTAGGGGAATAGAGTAAGACTGGAAAAGTTGTGTGGCATTATACAAGTTAAATAGCCCATTCTCTTGTTTTATTTATAACTAAATGAATTTTAAGACAGATAAAGATCTTAAATGTTAGTTTCAATTTTATTTCTGTTGAAGCAAAATAATTAATATAAACAACACTGATTATTTCTTTAGAATAGCAAAAGGCAAGAAGAAAAGATGTTGAAACAAATAAAACATCTGGGAGAGACAGAAACACATTAAGGCAAGACTAATGGCATTGGCCTTTTTGACTAGCCAAGAATAGTATTTCTTTTCTATTAACTTGTAGTTAATTTAGATTAATCTTATGTTTAATATACAATAAAGTAAAAAATTAGACTTAAATTACTATTTTGGAGTCCTGCTTAAAAATAAAATTATAATAATGCCTCTTTTATACTTAGTTTGAAATAATGATATTAGATACAAAAATTAATTTTAAAGTATCATAAATTTTCTAATAATTAATATTAATTTCAGTAAGTACACTAATCATATGTCAGAACATTTAGAAGAGATATTTTAAAACTCTAATATTATTTTAAGTGTTTTCTGTTTTTCTTAGTGTTTTCACAATCATCTAATTTAATACTTGTTTGCCAGTCAGTCAAGTGGCTATAGCATTATTTTAATTTGGATATTTACATTTTCCAGTTTTTCACTTTCATAAATAATACTGTAGTAAATGTTTTGGCACATATAGATTTTTTCTTAAAGTATAAATTTCAAGTGTGAATTTATTGAGTAATTTATTTCAATTACTTTTGATAGACAAATGATTTCTGATAGGTTCTATCACTTGTAAAGTATGCAATACAACCACTGTTTTATGAAAATGCTGGTTATAAAAACTTTTAATTACTTTTGTTTATTATCATTTATTTATTTAATGATAGAAATAACTTATAGTTCTTAGGATTTATAATTTTCATGTTTTGGGTAAACTTTGGAAGTTTCTATGTGTGCTTGCTAGAGTTTCTTCTTTCTAAATTGCTTATATCTATTGCCTATAATATTTTGAGATCTTGACTGTTTTCTTATTTAGTTAAGCTTTTAAAAACATATTTATCCTTTATCTTGTTTTATTTACAGCACATATTTTCCCTAACCTGTTGTTTTCCTTTTACTGTGGGTAATTATTTTATCATACAGAATTAAAAAAAATTTTTTTTAATTAAATTGCTTTCTTTTTGAAATTTTTTCTCATTGCTTTTATAAATTTATAAATATATGTGAATATTTATATTTATATTTATATTTATACATAAATATATAGTATATAAATAATTTATCAATTTATAAATGAACTTAGAAGTTCATTTTTTCCTGCCTGCAATCAAATATTAATATTTTCTTTAGTTATTTAAAAAATTGATATGTTGATATTTAGTTTACCTTTCTCTTTTTCAAATAATAAATTAATAAAATAATTTCAAATAATAAAATCATTTCAAGTATCAATTTACTTTTGATACTACTGTAGATCTATGACCTGGTTTTTGATATGCAGTTTATCATGTTTATTATTTTCTAAATAGGCTGTTTTTTTTACTTTCATTAGCAAATTTAATGATGTGATAATCTTTCCCAAATTTACAAATGTACAATATATTTATAGCATTACCTTCAGAGAGGTTCAGTGCAAAGATATACATATAGTACAAGGTGATAATTATTTGTAAAAATATGAGATGAGTGAACAAGGCACACAAGGCAATGTTTCTACAAACAGTACCAATTACAAGAGTACAGGGGAAAAAATATATTCTTTTAATAAAGTACTGAATGTTAATTTTTTTCATCTTTTTGTAAAAAAAATATGTTCAAAAGTCTGTTACTAATTATTCCCTAAATAGTCAGCACAGCTATGCCTCTGAGTCTTCTGTAACAAAATTTGCGGTGTCTTTAATATCTTCTGTAGCCTGTAGTTGCACTGTAGCCTGGGGTTGAGCCTTTTTTCCAAGAAACCTTAGCAGCATTGACCTTTGGTTCATTCTCCATCTTGGAATAGAATGGATTTTCAGAGTTGACACTTTGTTTTGGTTTTTGTTTGAAGCTATTCCATTTTGTTGGCTGAGTTTCATCAGGACTTGAGGGAGCTGGCTCTGTGTCTGAACCGTGTTCAGCAGGGTTAATGGGACTTCCATAGTTTTTATTATACACTGTTCCAGATTCAGTTACCAGGGCTGTTGTTGGCTGAGCTGCCGTGATAGTAGTATCCTTTAGGCATACGTCGGGTTCCCAAATATTATGGGTGGCTTCTGAAGTCTGTGGCAAAATGTTCCCTCATTGCCAGCAATCTGTCAATAGCAGACTCAGGCCCAAAACCAGTTACTCTAATATCCATGTTCACATCATCCCCTGATCGGAAGGTCACCCCATTTCCATTTTCAGAGGATTTGAGACTGCTTAAGCTTGACAGCTTGGGCAGATAAGACAAAAGGGAGCCAGTTTTCTGATAGCGGAAAAATCCTGAAGCGGCTAAAGCAGCAATTCTGATGATCAGGATGATTGTCAACAGCACGGACACATTAGTTCCTTGTGAGGAATGCCTTGTGAAAGCCCCATTCCACAATATCCTCCCACGTAGCCATTAGAATACTTGCATTTCCATGTAGCCACTAGAACACTTGCATTTGGGGAGATTATTCTCATAAAAATAGCTGCTTCCTCTGTTCATACACTTGCATGGAGGGGGCATAGTGACAGCACTTAAAATGGACCCTGAAACATCTGCTAAAGGGTTCAAAGCTTCAGCAATCCACTGATCAATAAACAGACACACAGATACAGATCTATAGATGCATGATAGACAGCTGATAGGAGATCTTATTTTTACCTTCAAAATTACCTTGCTAAAGATTGTAATATTGCAAATACTTCCATGGTAGCTCTGGAATAGAGTTTTTATATTTCCAGTTTCCTTTTAATCCATTAGTAATTTAGATGATTTCCTAATAATTGAGGGCTCTTTCTTGTACTTATATTCTGATGTATTAAGTTTTGATTTAGGTTTGATTAAAGAATGTGGTCATTAAAACTTAACTGTTGTAAATTATTTGATATTTCCTTAGACCTAGTATGTCTCCCTCATAGGACTCTTTGGGCATTACATGAGGAAATATGAATAAAGCACTGAGCACAGTGCCTGATACATAACTGTTACTATTTTCCATATTTGGAAAGTCATCTTTTATTATGTTTATAAGGATTACTTTTGTCTTATATGCTTACTTTACTTCTTCAGAAGATTACAGGTTAAATCTGTGATTAAGCCACTAAAATTTTGGGGATGAAAAGTGAATACATATTTAGAGAAAGGCTACTTTTTATCTAAGAGAATTGAAATTATTTGGATAACATCTTTTTGTACATCTACCTACTCTATGGATTTACAGAACTCTAAATAATATATTTAGGAAAAGTAAGAATGTGCCAATTAAAGATTTCAAACTCAAAGAGTAAGCATCCTAGACTCAGTTTTTATGAGGCCAGTTATTTCACATGATTGATTACTATTCCGTGCATTCACATTTGACCTAGTAACATATCAACTATAATAATAAGAGTCTATAATTAGAAATAGTTTTACATATCCTTCTGAGACAAAGCACTGTTGTTTCCATGCACAGCAGATAGCTTTTTAAAAAAAGTTTTAAAGGATTATATATGCATATGGTATAAAAATCAAAGAAATAAAGGGATATGGGGAAAGAAAACTATCATTCTTGCCTTTTGTCTTCCTGCTATCCAGTTTTCCTCTCCAGAGGTATCATGGTTTCCTGTGTATGTTTCTGTGAGATACTCTATACATACTTAAGGATACATGTATATGGAAATATCTCAGTCATACAGTTCTTCATTAAAATCACCTGTATATATGTCCCTTATTTATTTGTACAGCATTATGACTATGTCTTAGAATGATGACTAAGAAAACAGGAAAGTGAAAATCTTGACTTAAATAAGAAATAAGTTTTTCTATCTTGAAGTTTCTTTTTATGTAAAAATAACTATAAAGATCTAAATAATTTCAAAGTAAATGTATAAATTAAATTTAGGAGTAGAGGTGTATATACTGATGCATGAAAAATGATCAATAAAAGTGAAAATGTAAACCAATAAAAATTTTAAAACTGATCAGTAGTCAATTTTAGAAGTTCCAGAAAGGGAATAAAATGAAAATACAGATTTTATTACAGTGTCACTCTTCCATTTCCTTTAAGGAATGAACTGGAATCTGTGAGAGAAGAACTAAAACAGAAAGGAGATGAAGTTAAAAGTAAATTGGACAAGAGTGAAGAAATGTATGTTGTATTTAATAGTAGGTTCTATCACAAAATTTCAAATCATAAAAGCAGTAGCTGGTGTCCAAAAACAAGTAAACTATTGTATAGATAACTGGAGGGCCAAGGACTGTTATAGGCTGTTGACCTTAAAAATGTGGGCCATGTTGAGTTGTTTTACTTATTTTTATCTAGAAGAAATAATGGCATAATTCTAAATTTCTTTAACACTTAGCATTTATAAATGTCGATTTATATTTTAGGCTAAATAAGAGGCTCATGCTTTAGTAATATAAAATATACTAATAAAATGATTAATAAGTTTGTGTTGTACATTGGTGGGAATGATTTCAAAGAGTTGAGATAGGAAGGATTTTAGGGAAGATTATCACAAAAATAGAATAGTACAAAGTATGTGAAGTGATTATGGTGTATAACATACAGTGGGAGAAAATTGTGCCAAAATAGATTGCAATGATCAAATTAGATTGTGAAGACCTTGACTTTGTTTTTTCATTCATTCCACAAATATTAATTACCTACAATGTGCCAGGAAGTGTTTTGGGTGCTGAAGTTTTGTTTTAGTTTGTTTTGTTGGGCAGTAGTGATCCATTTAAGGTTTTTTGTTAGACAAGTAACATTTTTAATTTTTAAGAACAGAATAGGGAGAGGTGAAAGGCATTGGAATCAGTTAGAAGGCTATAAAAATAGTCTTCAAAGCTTTGAAAAAAATGTTAGTGAGGACTTTTGCCTAGTTTAGCTTACTTATACTTGAGCCATTCATTGCAGTTAGGGGACAGAGTAATCTCTCCAAGCCTGAGTTACATTCCCACCCTTGGAGACAGATTAGTCCCCATCCAACTTTATGAACTTATCAGGATTACTGTGGAATTTACACTAAAAAGAAGACCAAAATATAGGTCTTCTGTATAATTGCTATTGGAGACCATGGAAAGGACAACTATCTGAACTTGAGTCAGGACAAGCTTCCTGGAAGAAGCAAAATTCATGTTAAAACCTCTGACTAATTGAATTAATGGAGGCAGTGGTGTAGGCATAAGTAGATCAGGGAGAAGAGTATTTCAAGTTACACACACAGACACACACACAATATATGAAATACGAGAGAGCCTTGGAAATATGAGAGGGCCCCTATATTTAAACAACTATACAAGTTTATCTGGGCCAAAAGGTGGAGTTTAAGATAATGGTGTTAGTGGAGAGAGTATAGAAAGATGAAAGATGGGAAGATAAATAGAAGAATGAGGATGGGGAAAAATGAGGGTAGATCATTTAAGGCCTCACAGTTATATTTAGGAGTTTGAGGTTGTTGAAGAGTTTTGACCTGAGAAGTGTCATAATTATATTTACATGTTGGAAGGCTTTAAGATTGTTGGAATAGTCTAAGGGTTAAGATGAACTATATTTTTAAGGACTTGCAATGACCAGGAACATTCTAGATTCTTTATGTTATTTAAGCTGGAAGTCATTTTTGTCCTCATTTCATGAATTAGGAAACTGGGCCTCCAAAAGGTAAAAGTGCCAAAAACCTACATGTCTGAGAAGTGGTAGAGTTGCCTCTCTAACATTCTTTAGACTGTACCATTCTTCCCCCCAAAAGCTGTTTTTTTCTTTCAGTTTCATATTTATTAGTTAAATTCAGCACCCCCCCCCAAATTAAATTAGTCTCCTAAAGACTTGGTATGTAATTCACTACTTTAAAATTTGTGTCAGAGGCTGCTTCAAAACAGCCTCTTATCTTGGTGGTGTAGAGAAAAACATGAATTTGATGGTTAATGTAAAACAAAAATCTTCCACTAAGAACTTAAAATTTATTTTACCAATGTAGAAGATATTAATGATGAGTTAAGAAAAAAGTGAAATGCAAGACAAATTTTTAACATTTTTAAGCTTTCCGTGGTTGGATTTCAGTTTACTTATTGAAACAGTTTCCTGGAAGTAATTCAGGTTGCAAATATTTCTTGGTGAAATTCATTGTACTCTTCTTTTATCCCAATCCATATTTTATCTGAGCCTTTTCCCCCTCATTTCTAAAATGGTCAAATAATACCTATTTTTCTACATCATTGGATTGTTACAAAGTTCAGTTTAATAAATGTTTGTGAAAAACATGTTTAAAAGATGGTAAACATCTATATGTAATTTTAAAAATGAAGTATAAACTTGGAAAGCTAATAAAAGATTATAAAGTGATAATGAGGCTAAGATAATAATGAACATTAACATATATACACAAAAACATTTTTTTAATTTTTTTAAATATAAAAATTATATATATATATATATATATATTTAAATGTGGCTGAAATAAACTGGCAGCTGCTGCTGCTGCTAAGTCGCTTCAGTCGTTTCCAACTCTGTGCGACCCCATAGACGGCAGCCCACCAGGCTCCCCTGTCCCTGGGGTTCTCCAGGCAAGAACACTGGAGTGGGTTGCCATTTCCTTCTCCAGTGCATGAAAGTGAAAAGTGAAAGTGAAGTTGCTCAGTCATGTCCGACTAGTAGCGACTCCATGGACTACAGCCCACCAGGCTCCTCCGTCCATGGGATTTTCCAGGCAAGAGTACTGGAGTGGGGTGCCATAACTGGCAGAGCTGATAACTATTTTTTTTTAAGAAATATAAGACTATAATTCCATGTCTAAAAGATACTCATAGAAGAAAATAGAATTTCTGTTAACATTTTTAATCTGATGTTAAATAATGTTTTTTTAGGCTCGAAGCATTGAATGTGAAGTTATAAAAAAAGATAAACAAATGAAGATACTAGAAAACAAGGTATTATCAGATGTGAAAGATACTTGGGACTAGAGACTCCGTAACAATATATGTATGGCTAGACTCTTTAGGGCCAACCTTTACATTGTCCTATACAGAGAGATCTCAGTTCTATTTTGAAGGCTTTCAAGAATAGTATAGGATTTTTATTGCAGATTTGTTTGAAGAGGCTTTGGAATTAGGAGTTTCTGCATAATGCTTCAAAGAGCAAAGCTTCATTAAATTGCTCATCCACTATCTCTTTCCTTTCTCCAAATTCCATATCCTCAGCAGCTGCATTTGCTGTGATATCTTTACAGTGGCAAGATGCTTTTAAAAAATCATTCTTAGATATCTCTCCCATTTTTTATAGTCAAAGGAGCTGCAGAAAAATTTCCCCTTTCTTTTTGTGAGATGTTTCTACTCTCTGGCTAGTGATACCAATTCACTTTCTCTTTTCTGCCTTTCACCACACACTTGTCCTAAACTTGACTTTCTGTGTAGTGAGTTAACGAGTAGTCCTTTGGAAAACATTGTTCACTTTCTGAGGTTCTGAGCTCTAATAATTAACACTGCTTTTTTTTTTTCTAGCTAGAATTCTAGTGAATAAAATCCTTTGATTTTATGTTCCTGAATTATTTTACTTAAAAATGAACTGTAATAATTTAAAATTTTTATAAGAATTTCTGGGCATTCCATCAAAGATATTAATTAGTCCTAAGTTTAGATATTATTTAAATTTAAAAACATTGAATACTTAAATTACTTTAATTTTCATTAGTTTATTCAGGAAGAAGGGAGGGTGAGATGGGGCAGTAAAAATAGCAAAATTGATCTGATGTTGTTATATATACATATTTTTTGAACTATTGTAACTACAGTTATAAGGGGTTTTATAATGTATAGTAATGTCAGTTATAATTTTCTAGGGAAAGCTAAGTAGGAGAAAGATAGGATCATCAATATTAACTCTCAAGGGAGTAAATTTTGATAGTCTGAAGAATGGAAAAATATGTAAAATGTGCTTTCTCAGGCAATATTATAATCTGGTTATACTTAAAACTGATAGTTTAAAAATTTGTTCAGCATTCATTTGGTAAGGCCAAGAAGTGACTGATTTTCTTGTCTCTATTGAGTTTTAAATTTTAATTACATTTTTATTCAGTTCAGTTCAGTTCAGTCACTTAGTCGTGTCCAACTCTTTGTGACCTCATGAATCTCAGCACACCAGGCCTCCTTGTCCCACACCAACTCCTGGAGTTTACCCAAACACATGTCCATCAAGTCAGTGATGCCATCCAGCCATCTCATCCTCTTGTCCCCTTCTTCTACAGGGAGGCCTGGTGTGCTGCGATTCATGGGGTCGCAAAGAGTCGGACACGACTGCACGACTGAACTGAACTGAACTGATACCTAAATACTTCAGTTATTTTGGAGCTTGTGTATAGGTTTTATTTTGTAAAACTTGGATTCACCATTGTTCATTATTTGTTTGCAGAAATACAGTTGATTTTTATGAAGACCTTGTATCTGCAACTTTGCTAAACATACTTATTGGTCCTAAGAATGTTTTTGTAGATAGCTTCTGTGTAGACAATATTTTAATTTCTTCTAGTATGGAAAAAATTTTATAAGAGCCAAATATAAATACATCCATCTATACCACACACCTATAGGTATGTAAACTTTTGGAAGTGAACATTTAGTTCAGTTCAGTCCCTCAGCCATGTCTGACTCTTTGAGACCCCATGGACTGCAGCAGGCCTCCCTGTCTATCACCAACTCCAAGAGCTTACTCAAACTCATGTCCATCGAGTTGGCGATGCCATCCAACCATCTCATCCTCTGTTGTCCCCTTCTCCTCCTGCCTTCAATCTTTCCCAGCATCAGGGTCTTTTCCAGTGAGTCAGTTCTTCCCATCAGATGGCCAAAGTATCAGAATTTCAGCTTCAACATCAGTCTTTCCAATGAATATTCAGGACTGATCTTCTTTAGGATGGACTGGTTGGATCTTCTTACAGTACAAGGAACTCTCAAGAGTCTTCTCCAACACCACAGTTCAAAAGCATCAATTCATTGGAGCTCAGCTTTCTTTATAATCCAACTCTCACATCCATGGGCTTCCCTTGAGTCTCAGCTGGTAAAGAATCCACTTGCAATGTGGAAGATCTGGGTTCAGTCCCTGGGTTGGGAAGATCCTCTGGAGAAGGGAAAGGCTACCCACTCCAGTATTCTGGCCTGGAGAATTCCATCTGTATAGTCCATGGGGTTGCAAAGAGTTGGACACGACTAAGTGACTTTCATTTCACTTCACTCACATCCATACATGACTACTGGAAAAACCATAGCTTTGCTAAACGGGCCTTTGTTAGCAAAATAATGTCTCTGTTTTTTAATATGCTGTCTAGGTTGGTCATAGCTTTTCTTCCAAGGAGAAAGCATCTTTTAATTTCATGGCTGCAGTCACCATTTGCAGGGATTTTGGAGCCCCTAAAAATAAAGTCTCTCACTGTTTCTATTGTTTCCCCATCTACTTGCCATGACATGATGGGACCGGATGGCATGATCTTAGTTTTCTGAATGTTGAGTTTTAAGCCAACTTTTTCACTCTCCTCTTTCACTTTCATCAACAGGCTCTTTAGTGCTTCTTTGCTTTCTGCCATAAGGATGGTGAGCATAAAGGAACTGGGCATATTTGGATTTCCATTTTGTGTATCCACAATTTTTTTTAGCAATATTAAGAGACATAATGAATTTTCTTTACAATGAAAAAATGTCAAAAAATCAATAAAGATGGAAAGACCACCTTTGAGACAATTTGTGGAAAACTATTTGTCTAACTAACACTAAACCTTTCCTTCCCATAGCAAGACATTCAGAAGCCATAGCTTTGTGACAATATTGATTTTTTAAAAAATAAAGACCAGTTTATTATTTGAATTACCCACTAGGTGGCAGAAAATTGTTACCATCTAAAGCAACATTTCTAAATTAGTCAGGCTCTTTGCTAAACTTCAGATTTAGGCAAATTGCTTTCATCTCTATGCTTCACAATGCTGGCCTTTTCGCACATGGCATTTTAAAGCAAACAACTATTTTTAAGCTGGGAAAGAAAAATCAGGGGTTTTCACAGTAATAAATACTAGGTGTGAGCATGCTAATTATATGTTTGTGTTGCTTTGCTTTAACATAGTGGAAACAGATGCACAGACATTGGGTGAAGGGCTGAAAGCCTCCTTAGAATGTTCCATACAGATGTCAGAGAGTATAGTTAAGCAGAAAGACCTGCAATAGAACAATTTTCTGTAACTTTCAAGTCAACTTTCTCCCCTCTGGTTGCACACTAGACACTCAAGGGCCCTACCCCAGCACGCCAGGGTGGAACCTGGACACTGGTATTCGTTCAAGCCTCCTCAGCTATAAGAGGATTAGACTAGACATTTTCGTCTTTCAGGTTCCAATATTCTAGGACTGATGTCTAACATGCTCCTGCTCGGTTGTGTCTGACTCTCTGTGACCCTACAGATTGTAGCTCTCCAGGCTCCTCTGTCCATGGGATTCTCCAGGCAAGAGTACTGGCACGGGTTGCCATTTCCTCCTCATCTAATAGCATATCTATCATTATAAGCTCTGTGACTGCAGGAGCTAATTCTGTTCTGGAGCCTTTATGAATATTAACTTAGTTAATCCCCTGCACTATGAAAGAGTTAGGGGAAAATGAGACATGAAAAGGTTTCAAAACTTGCCCAAGGCCACATAGAAAGAAAATGTTGAGATTCTTCCTGGCAGTCTGGCTTCAGAGCCTGAGCTTATACCATTATAGCAAATTCCCTCATAAAGGTTGATTAATCTGTCTCTCTTTCTGCTTATATATAAAAATGCACCTGCACCAACAATAGTTTCAAACATTGTTTTTTAAGCCATAGCTGCCAATCTCATTGGAAAATTGGCACACTCTATTTGGGAACTGTGCTTTGGCAGTGACTAACTAAAAAAAAAAATAGTACATTGGGAGTGCTGTTATTTTTCTGGAGGAAATTATAATTGAATTCAGTAATCCCTGGTATTTTGCAAAAGAAGAAAATTTTAAATGCACTTATTAGAATTTTCAAGAGAATCCTAATTGAATAAATTCTATAAACATCCATGACATGAATTTGATGCCAAGCCTCAAAGAGACTAATAAAAACTACATTCTATTCACACCATCCTCTCTTTTTAGAACCTCACTTTTTCCTGGCATCTGAACACATGGCTCTCCTGACCCGTGAGAATGCTTCCATAGAAAGGCAGGTGGATGTGCTATGGATTCTTCCACATGTGGCTTACTCAGGCTGAATTCTTTGCAGCTTTCTCCTGAAAAATATATCAATACTTTTGGCCAACATTTCTTGCTACTAAATATCCGAGGGCTGTGTTAAGTATGCTGTATGGTTGCTATGAAGTTTTGGATCATCTGTCTTTGAGGAAGACAGTCATATTCACAAGAATTAAATGTCTCTAAGAGTGACCATTATGTGCTATTATTTTTTAGCTTTTCATGCTGGAAAACATATGCAAAAGTACAGTGAGAAGTACAATAAACACATGTACTCATCACCTAAATTCAATTAATTTGTAACTCTGGGCCAATCTCTTTCCCTATATCTCTACTTATTCCCTTCCCCTCAAACACAGGTTTTTTTAAACAAATCCCAGACATCATACTACCTCAACTGCAAATATTTTAGTATGACACTCTAAAGAGGCTCTTTTTAAGAAAACATAACATTTATCTGATAGAGTATAAATTACACTTTTAGAACCTATTTTATCTAGGTCCCATTCATTATTGAATGCCCTGGTCTTAAGAAGCATAGGTTATTGCTGAGGCATTACAGTTTATTTCCAGAAAGTAATTTATCAGGCAAATTTTAATCAGGAGGAATACAAAGGGCCTCAGCTGTATACCACAGTTTATATTGCTTTTCTCCCTCGCACTTTCTCCAAACCTTAGACTATGTTTGGTTCTTGTCAAATAGTTGTAATCTCCTCAGTAATCATTTACTTTTAAAAAAAGTTTCTTCTGGGCCAAATGCCAGTAGCACATGTGTGAAATAGCAGACTACAGCGATTTAGCAAAACACAGAAGTTTACTCTTCACCTCCCAGACTGTGGATTGGGTAATAATTTTTAAACTGCACAGAAACTCCTATTGCAATTGGACAATGCAATGGAAGGAAGCTGACTTTAAAGGCAGGACTCTCAACAAGGAGTAATCTTGAGAGCATCTCTATGGGCTCAGACTTTTCCTCTTGAAGATCACTGGGTTAACATGGAGGCTCTCTCCCCAGGTAGAGCTTCCTTATATGTAGTCACTTGGTCCATGAAATCCTGGAGGGGTGAGTTACAGCAAGGCAGAATGCCCTGAAAACTCCCAGCTATGTGCAAAATCCCTGAAATCAGTAAGAGAGGCTTTTTCTAAACCATTGTCCCATGAGGACTGGCAAGCCACTCAACAATCATCTGAGAGAGTCAGGCATATATTCTGGCCTCACCAAGTGAAGAGTTGCAAGAGAGAAAGGAGACAATTTAAAACTGTAGTCTTTCTATCCTTGAGGTTCGCAAAGGGCCAGTGTGATAAATTTTAGAGTCGGAATGGGACTTGGCACTTGGTTATGTCACTGGTCTCTGGGTTGCTCTTTGAAGGAAAGAAATTCAAACACGAAGAGAAGGGAGATATAGTAGGCTTCACAAAAGTGATATTTCTACCAGCCTAAAATTAACTGAAAATTATACCCTGATATTGTTCAGCACAATGAAACATTCTATCTTCAACAGTTATGTAAAACATATGATTATTTTCTTTCAAAAATTTATTTCAGATCTATCAGTCTGTCAATAAAATGATTCATGATCTCTCTCTTTCCTCTCCTTTTTCTCTAATGTAAGAGTTTCATTTTCTTCATCTTTGTTCTGGCCCTATTCTTTTCTTTCCAAGTATGTGTTGGTGCTTCCCTGGTGGTTCAGATGGTAAAGAATCTGCCTGCAATGCAGGAGACCCAGGTTGGATCCCTGGGTTGGAAAGATCCCTGGACAAGGAAATGGTAACCCACTTCAGTATTCTTGCCTGGGAAATCCCAAGAACAGAGGAGCCTGGCGCCTACAGTCCACAGGTCATGAAGAGTCAGACATGACTAAAACTTTCACTTTTTTTCCCTCCTTTATATGCCATCATACAACTTACCCAGCCTAACTGCCTTGAGTCATGACTTCCTTGTACCCTTCAGATCACCAGTCCTTGCCCTTGTATCCAAGAACCAAACCTCTCCCTCATCCCTTGACTATTAATAACATTCTATACATATAGCAGAACTGGGCAATAGAAACATTTCCTTCTCTTTTTTAATTAAACAACTCTACTACCAATTTTCACTAGTAAACGGCACCATCATGTTCTTTCCCCAATACAGAGTGTCAAATGTCTTGTTCTTTTCTTCCATGTTCAGTTTTTTGACAAAATGTTTCATTCTCTCTATAAAATATACATTTCCTTCAGGATGACCCAAACACCCAGGATAGTCTCAGGCATTTCATTATACAGACTACTATAACCTGGTCAAGGAGTTACCCAGTTCTCACCTCTGTCCCCACCAACTCTGCTGAGCTGTGCTGAACAGCATCACCTCTGCTCTGCTCACACGATAGCTCCTCAGTCAGATAAGCAGAGCAGCAAGGAGCACACACTTTGGTGTCAGAGCTGGACTTCAGTCTTGGCTCCATTCCTTACTAGCTATGTAAGATTGGGTAAGTTGTACACCTCACTCATTTTGAAGATGAGAAGAATAAAGCTGAGTATGATAATCATACAACTTTCATCACAGCATTGCTACAAGGCTTACATTAACAAACGTATAAAGTACTTATTTGGTGCCAGGCATCTAATTGTTTAAAATGTGTGGGCTCTTTGGGATAGAAAGTGAACTGAGAAATGACTAGAAACCCAAACACAAAACTGTAAGATACGCAATTTCTCCTTCTTTCTTATTATTTATCCATCTCTCTGTCTCTCTCACTCTCTCTTACCTCTCACTCTCGCTCACTCTCTCTCTCTCTCTCTCACACACACTCAAGCAGTAACAAGGTAAGAGTTGAGTCAATGAAGAAAATAGACTAAATGAACACTGATTCAAGAATCAGTTAACCAACAGCCAGAGCTGACAGCTTCATAACAATGAGTTCATAACAAAGAAAATGATGATGGAAAAATTACATTTTGTAAGTATTCACAAGTATGTCTATTTCTCATATTTCTTACTATCTCCTATTTTATCACTCAACTTCCAGCTTTATTTAATCCATTATCCATGTTCTATATTTTTATTCAACTAGATTTTTCCTCTTGGCAAATCTAATTACACTTATAAACCAGTTACCAAACATTAAACAAATTACTAAGTAAGTAATTGCAAGGAGAAGTCTGCGGTCTGTATCAAGAAAACACATATACTTGAACTTTGGGAGTTTAGAATCTAAAACAAAAGCATATAGAAATTGGAAGTTTAATAGAATATACACAGTGAGAGCAACCTAAATGTCCATTAACAAATGAATGGCTAAAGATTCTGTGATACACATTAAGATATACAATGGAATATTACTCAGCCATAAAACAAGCCATAAAAGGAATTTTCCTAAAAGAAAATTCTTTTCTGTAATTTTTTCTATCATTTTCTAGGGTTTCCCTGATAGCTCAGTTGGTAAAGAATCTGCCTTCAATGCAGGAGACACTGGTTCGATTCCTGAGTCAGGAAGATCCGCTGGAGAAGGGACAAGCTACCTACTCCAGTATTCTTGGGCTTCCCTTGTGGCTCAGCTGGTAAAGAAGCCACCTGCAGTGCTCCCTGGGTTGGGAAGATCCCCTGGAGAAGGGAAAGGCTAGTCACTCCAGTATTCTGGCCAGGAGAATTCCATCTGTATAGTCCATGGAGTTGCAAAGAATTTGACATGACTGAGTGACTTTCACTAATAAAAGGAATATATTTGAGTCAGTTCTAATGAGGTAGATGAACTTAGAGCCTATTATACAGAGTAAAGGAAGTCAGAAAGATAAAAACAAATAACAAGTATTAATGCATATATATGGAATCTATGTGAAAAATCTAGTGAAAAAGCTGGGTTAAAACTCAGCATTCAAAAAACTAAGATCATGGCATCTGGTCCCATAACTTCATGGCAAATAGATGGGGAAAAAATGGAAACAGTGACAGATTTTATTTTCTTAGGCTCCAAAATCACTGTGGACAGTGACTGCAGCCATAAACTTAAAAGATGCTTACTCTTTGGAAAAAAAGCTATGACAAACTTAGAAGGTGCATAAAGAAGCAGAGACATCACTTTGCCGACAAAGGTCCGTACACTCAAAGCTATGGTTTTTCCAGTAGTCATGTACAGATTGTGAGAATTGCAGCATAAAGAAGGCTGAGCACCAAAGAATTGATACTTTAAAATGTGGTGCTGGAAAAGATTCTTGAGAGTCCCTTGGACTGCAAGGAGATCAAACCAGTCAATCCTAAAGGAAATCAACCCTGAGTACTCATTGGAAGGACTGCTGCTGAAGCTGAAGCTCCAATACTTTGGCCACCTGATATGAAGAGCGGACTCATTGGAAAAGACCCTGATGCTGGGAAAGATGAGGGGTGACAGGGGATGAGATGGTTGGATGGCATCATCAACTCAATGGACATGAGTTTGAGCAAATGCCAGGAGACAGTAAAAGACGGAGAAGCCTGGCATGCTGCAGTTCACGGGATCACAGAGAGTCAGACACGACTGCGCAACTGAACAACAACGGAATCTATAAAGATGCTCCTGATGAACCTATCTGCAGGGCAGCAATGGAGGCGCAGACATGGAGAGCAGACTTGTGGACACAGTGGGGGAAGGGAAGGGTGGGACAGATTGAGAGAGTAATAGGGAAATATATGCATTACCATGTGTAAAACAGAAAGCCAGTAGGAATCTGCTGTATGACTCAGGGTGCTCAAACAGGTGCTCTGTGACAGCCTAGCGGGGTGGGATAGGGTGAGAGACAGGAGGGAGGGAACATATCCATACCTACGGCTGATTCATCTTGAGGTATGGCAGAAATCAACACAATACTGTAAAGCAATTATCCTCCAATTACAAATAACTAAAATTTTAAAAAGGAATATATAATGAAAATTATCCTTTCTATTTGTATCACTCATCTTCCCTCCATTCCTCCATCCTACATTTAAGTTTCTTAATCTTCCTAAAGTGAAGTCACTGAGTCGTGTCCGACTCTTTGTGACCCCATGGACTGTAGCCCACGAGGATCCTCCATCCATGGAATTTTCCAGGCAAGAGTACTGGAGAGGGTTGTCATTTCCTTCTCCATCTTTCTAGCATTCCATTATAGATTGTTTCTCATACCTTTTATATATAAAGGAGCCAATTACACATGCTAATCTGTACATGGATTCTTTTTAAACATTTTATTTTGAGTAATTACAGAGCCACATGCAACTGTAAGCAATAACTTCAGAAAGATCCTGTGTCCTTTAGCCAGTTTCCCCTGATGATAAAATCCTGAAAACCCGCAGCACAATACAACAGCCTGATGTTGACAGGGATCCAGTCTGGACACAGAACACTTCCATCATCACAAGGATTCTTCATGCTGTCCTCTTGACAGCACCTATTTTTCTATACATTTGTTATCAATAATTTTCCTCAAACTTATTTTTGAAAAAACAACTAGCCTTGTTATTTTAAATTGCCTTTCCTTATTTTGAAAGGAGTCTAACATCTGTATATTTCCTTCACAGTCATTTGTATTTCCTTTTCTGTCAATTGACTTTTCATATCCTATGAAGAATGTTCTATCAGTTAGTTTGGGCTTTATATTAATTTCCAGGACTGCTTTATAAATTAGAAGCCAGGTATGATATAAATATATTAAAATTCATCCATTTTGAATATACAGTCTGCTGTGTTTTGACAAACGTATTCACCTGTATAACTACCAGCAGAATCAAAATATTAATATAAGACATGTCTATGACCCAAAAAGTTCCCTTGGGCCCACTTGTAATCAATTGCCCTTCTCAAAAGCATTCTCAAATAACATCTACTTAATAAAAAGCTGAATTAAGAATAACTAGAGAAGATAATTTTTCACTACAGTCTTATTGTCTCTCTCCTTCGGATCCAGTGGATAAGTAAGGAAGAGGCTGAACTTCTGACTACCTTTTTTCTGAGATTATGAGCTGTGAGATGACAGTAAATACAACGGTTTTAGGTTTTTATACCGCATTTACCATTTGCATGTGCTTAATAGATATTATCAGTCAACATTTGCTTCTAACTTGAAACCTGTCATCAATGCAGTCATAAAAATGAGGATATAATTGAGTCACAGTCTATGATATAAAAACAGTTCCCCTGCAGATGTAGAGAGCAGACTTGTGGACACAGTGTGGGAAGGAGAGGGTGGGATGAATTGAGAGTCGCTTTGACATACATACCTGCCATGTGTAAAACAGCTAGCTAGTGAGAAGCAGATATAAGCACAAGGAATTCAGCTCAGTGCTCTGTGATGACCTACAGTGTTGAGATTGGGGGAGCGGGGTTGGAGGGAAGCTTACTAGGGAGGGATATATGTATACTTATAGCTGATTCACAATGCTGTATAGCAAAAACTAATGCAACATTGTAAAGCAATTATCCTCCAATTTAAAAAATTTTAAAAGACATGCCTACTCACAAGAAGGTATAATTGCTTATACAACTGTAATAGTTTAGTTTCTCTTTTCTTTAAAAGTTTTGCTTTGCTTTTGGTGCTATATTCAAGAATTATTGCCAAATAATCCATTTACATTTTGCCAAGTCTGTTTTCTAAGGCACAACGATTACTTGAAATGCAAATCAATTAGATAAACTGGATTAGTTTACTCATTAAAAACACAGGCTATTAAAAATGAGTAAAATTAAAATTGGCAAACAGTTTTTATTGAAATTTAACCTTTGAAAAGTAGTAAATTTTATCTGCTTAACTAGTTGATTACTTTTATTGAAGCTTTGAATTCATGTCTAGTTCATGGATCTTTTCAAATTGAGACCTAATGAAAACCCTTTGAAGTCTAAGTCTATGAATTATTTTTTTTTGTTTTGACAAGCCACCTCCTACAGTGGATGACAAGTAGCATCTATTCAATAAACCCTTACAATAGCAAAACAGCCCATGTAAGGCTATTGATATTATTTATAACATGTTTCATTTTATGAATAAACAAATTGAGGTCCTGCAGAAAAAATTATCTGTGTTCCAAAGAAGTGACTTGCCAACAGATACAATAAAAATGTACAGGTTTAGAAGTCTGGATGGTCTGTCTGAATTAATTAATAATTAGGAGTAATTGAGGGAGAAGGCAATGGCACCCCACTCCAGTACTCTTGCCTGGAAAATCCCATGGACAGAGGAGCCTGATGGGCTGCAGTCCATGGGGTCGCTAAGAGTTGGACATGACTGAGCGACTTCACTTTCACTTTTTACTTTCATGCATTGGAGAAGGAAATGGTAACCCACTCCAGTGTTCTTGCCTGGAGAATCCCAGGGACGGGGGAGCCTGGTGGGCTGCCATCTATGGGGTCGCACAGAGTCGGACACGACTGAAGCAACTTAGCAGCAGAAGCAGGAGTAATTGATGTCTGTGGGATGCAGGTATGCATCTGATGTCATCCTTTAATTGTAAGCAGGCAGTGTGGTGGAGACATGGAGATAAACTTTGGATCTCTAAGAAAATTTATTCTAAGAGTTTTCCCCTCAATTCTATAAGTGTTCTGAAAATTGCCCCCTTGTCTCTTGGGGGTTCCCACTTTGCATGCATCCCCTAAGTATTTGCAATGCATTTTGAGAAATGCTTAGATGTCAACTGCCCTCTTGGCTGACCACATTTTATATTTCTAACTCATTTTATTCTGTAAAATTTGCAGTCATTTTAGACTGAAAGAGGCTTCTGTCATTGGGGTCACATCCTCTTTTTTTTTTCAGATGGAAGAACAGAGGCCTAGGAAAGCAGTGACTTGACACAGGAAACTGCCAGTCGGGGTGTGGTTAAGATCCTAATTAGACGCTCAGATCTGAAAGTTTATAGTTGCTAGATATGTCAGCAGAAACAGAAAAGAGATAACAGTTTCCCATTCCAGGACTTGAGTTTCTTCCTTGTCTTTTACCTTCTCGGAGCTTCTCTCCCTCAGCCATCCACAAAGCCAGAAACACCTTTGGCTTCTAACACTAGACCTCCCCAGACCTGCTCACAAAGCCGTGGGATGCCAGCTGATTTCCTCCTCAGCCCTCAGTGGGCTGGCCCCACTGTCACCAGACGTGGGAGAGCTGGACCCCTTTCCCTAGCTTTTCCACTCTACCTTTTTATCTTTGATAAAAGTGGCTTCATTCTGTAAAGATTAGCATAGCTCGATTCTCCAAATGTTGCTGTCTCTGGAGTCAAGATTGACATGGTTGCTAACAATGCAAAATGCTCAAATTCATCTGTCTTTCCAAGTAGTGGACTGGAAACATCCACAGGAAAATTAGTGAACTTCTGTGAGAATCAATCTGGGGTTGAATTAAATTTTTGATGTATGGTGAATTCAGGTCAGTGCATTAGAATTATATTTTAATAGTTATGGGTATGCTAATATAATGCTATTCTTCAGTGCAAATTGGCAACTCTCCTAGACTTTGGGAAACTTCAAAGGAAAGAATTTCAAAATCCTATGTAGCAGATACATATAAGAAGTCAGAGAAGACATTAAGAATCTTTTATTAAAGTACACAATAAACCCTAGATTTATCTTATGAGTTATGATCTTGAATGGTGTCTGTTTGCCCTGAAAAGAACAACATTGTTCAATGGTGTGAGTAGCAAGTAGAAAATTCATGAGGAGAGAAGCTCCTCTTTCTCCTTAGAATTTGTGACGTCATTGTATTCTATTGATATCATTGTACTTCCTTGACTATTTTCAAGATTGCTTATTAAGAGCAAAAATAAGACAAAAAGATGGGAGATGTAAGGACTCAAATTTCTATTGGATATTATTATAAGAGGCTGCCTTGTACCTCTCAGGAAAACTGAACAAGCAGAAGTTACAAAACCATCTTTCAAGGGTATTGCAGAAGGTATTTCTTTCTTTCTTTTTTTTTTTTTTTTTTAGATGAAAACTTATCTTTCTTTGTTGTTTTTTTTAATTAATTTTTATTTTTTTAGTTTGTTTTGCTTTACAATACTGTATTTGTTTTGCTACACATCGACATGAATCAGCCACGAGTGTACATGAACTCCCAATCCCGACTCCCACTTCCCCCCTCCTGCCCCACACCCTCTCTCTGGATTATCCCCGTGCATCAGTCCGAAGCATCCTGCATCAAATAAACAAATGGGATCTAATTAAAATTAAAAGCTTCTGCACAACAAAGGAAACTATAAGCAAGGTGAAAAGACAGCCTTCTGAATGGGAGAAAATAATAGCAAATGAAGCAACTGACAAACTAATCTCAAAAATGTACAAGCAGCTTATGCAGCTCAACTCCAGAAAAATAAATGACCCAATCAGAAAATGGGCCAAAGAACTAAATAGACATTTCTCCAAAGAAGACATACGAATGGCTAACAAACACATGAAAAGATGCTCAACATCACTTATTATCAGAGAAATGCAAATCAAAACCACAATGAGGTACCATTTCACACCAGTCAGAATGGCTGTGATCCAAAAGTCAACAAGCAATAAATGCTGGAGAGGGTGTGGAGAAAAGGGAACCCTCTTACACTGTTGGTGGGAATGCAAATTAGTACAGCCACTATGGAGAACAGTGTGGAGATTCCTTAAAAAATTGCAAATAGAAAAACTAATCTCAAAAATATACAAGCAGCTTATGCAGCTCAACTCCAGAAAAATAAATAACCCAATCAAAAAATGGGCTAAAATCACTTTTAGAAACAAATACAGTCCCCTACTTACCTGATGCTTTGTTCCTGACTAACCAATTGTAAGTAAATACTTATATTTTTGTGAAGAAAAATGGTAGACAGCAATAGTATACAGGCAATGATTAAAATGAGTGTGAGCCACGTGCCACTGAATTTGGATAGATTCATCACCCTCATACTGAAGCTCTCTGCCTCAGAGCTGATGTGTAATCACTGAACTGCAGCCAGCTTTGCAGCATTGAACGGGAAAGCCATTATGCACCCACAGACCAGACTGGCAGCTTTCAATGACTATAGTTTGACTTATTTTTTAGGTTGTTTGTATCTGTGTGGGAAGAATGGGAGCAGAGCATCTGGAGATAGAAGACGGCCATCTGAACTCATTTTCTGTGTACTGCTGTAGGAAGCACAGAGGCATTTAAGCTTCTGCATCAGTCATTCTGGAAAAAAATGTGAACTTGCTATGGAGCACTGTGTTTCCAACACCAATACCATTTCAGATAGGCCACTGCCAAATAAATACCATTCCTTTAAAATTAAAAGAAAACAAAAACTGTTTCTCCATTAGAAGTATCTAAATTAGATTAAGTACTACTTAAAACCATATTTATGGAGAAGATGTACAACCGTGTGGCTTTCATCATCTAAAATAACAACTTGCAAACTCGAGGAAACCTCCCTTTAATGGAGAGTCAAAGCTATTTTCTAAAATTATCACAGAATAAAATAAGGAGTTAGAACATCTATACTAAATACTTCCTCAAGCAAAAGAATGCCTTATTTGGGCTAAGCCTAAAACTAATACAAACCCTAAATAATCTGCTAAATGAAAAACTTAGTCCTATTTCAACTCCTCTCAACCAGAAAACTCCCCTTTTCACTCTTAATTACCCTGTTTCCTAAACTCATGAAGTGTGTGTGCTCAGTTGAGTCCAACTTTTGTGGGCCCATGAACTATTGTAGCCCACCAGGCTCCTCTGTCCATGGAATTTTCCAGGCAGGAATACTGAAATGGGTTGCCATTTCCTTTTCCAGGGGATCTTCATGACCCAGGGATCAAAACTGTGTCTCTTGCATCTCTTGCATTGGCAGGCAGACTCTTTACCAATGTGCCACCTGGGAAGCTGAAAGAGAGGCCCTAATCATAAAGGCACTACATGTTTTCCATACTTCTGATCTAAATTTGAAATCCTCCCAAGCTTTAATTTTCTTCCAGGTAATTTTTCTCCAGGAAGTTTCAGAATTAGATTTTTAAAAATAAACATGAGCTTTATTTATTTATTTTACAGAATTATAATTGATTTGGGCTTCCCAGTTGGCACAGAGATAAAGAATCTGCCTGCCAGTACAGGAGACACGTGTTCAATCCCTGGATCAGGAATACCCCTTGGAGAAGGAAATGGCAATCCACTCCAGTTCTCTCTCCTGGGAAATTCATGGACAGAGAAGCCTGGTGGGTTACAGTCCATGGGGTCGCAAAAGGGTCAGACATGACTGAGCAACTAAACAAAATTGATTTATAATGTTGTATGAATTTCTGCTATACAGTAAAGTGACTCAGTTATACAAATATATTCATTTTTCTATATATATATATACACACACACATATATTACCATTATGGTTTACCATAAGATACTGAATCTAGTTCTCTGTGCTATACAGTAGGACTTTGTTGTTTTTCCATTTCATATGTAATAGCCTACATCTGCTAATCCCAAACTCCCACTCCATCCCTTCCTTAACCCTCTCCCCCTTGGCAATGACAGTGTGTTCTCTATGTATGTAAACATGAGCTTAAGATACATGGTTTCTTATTGTGTAGACTCTGAACAATGGTACATAGAGTTTTCTTGGTGCAATTTCAATTAAACCATATCATACTACTTCTGTTCAATGACAAAATGAGAAACAATGGTAATCACATCTAAGTTTATGCCATTTCACTTTTGTTCATAAACTGTAGATTTCTACACATGCAAATAAGATCCAATTTTCAGAATTCTACATATAAGATTTTCAAAGAGAGACTGACCTAAAGACATCCCAAACAGAACATACTGTTAGAGCCCAAATGGATAATATTTATTGGATATAATCATAAATAACTATTATCAGCATATATTTTAACCAATTTCTGACCTCTCAAGTTGTTCTTTGAGGTTAAGAGGGTGGCTAAGCAAAAAAAAAAAAAAAGAAGAAGAAGAAGAAGAAAGAAAATAAAAAGTCTTATGAAAGGCATGATTCCCTGGTGGCTCAGCAGGAAATCCATCTGCAGTGCAGAAGACCCATGCAGGGGATGTGGGCACGATTTCTGGGTCAGGAAAATCCCCTGAAGAAGAAAATGGCAACCCACTCCAGTATTCTTGCAGAGAATCCTACGGACAAAGAAGTCTGACAGGCTACAGTCTATGGATCACAAAAAAGTCAGATACAGCTAAGTAACTAAACAACAATGTGAATTTATCAGAATTTAAAATCTAAAAGATAGAAGCATCCTACTGATAGTGGTAAACTTTATACTATACTAATTTTTAAAAAAGAAATATTAGTAGATTGTTCAAGAAGTTGTACACTAACTACAACAAAGATATGGCTTCAGAATCACTGACTATTCATAACTGATTCTGTACATATTAGAGTCAAATTCCATGGTATGAGAATGTATTTTTTTCAGCTTTATTAAAATATCACTAAGAAAAAATTGTAAAATATTTAAAATATATGCAGTGATGATCTGATATACATTGTGAAAGGGTTCTCCCATCAAGTTTATTAATATACTCATCACCTCATATAATGGTAATGAAATACTGCATCCTATTGAATAAAATAAAATCCATGAGTCCAACCTGATATAAATGAGTATATATACAAAAGGAAAGAAATATGTCTTTGCTACAGAAGAAAAGAGTTAGAAAAATCACCACTTTGATATATTACAGTTCAGTTCAGTTCAGTCGCTCAGTCATGTCCGACATTTGCGACCCCAGCAGTNGGGATGAATTTGGAGAATGGCATTGAAACATGTATAATATCATATATGAAATGAATTACCAGTCCAGGTTCTATGCATGATACAGGATGCTTGGGGCTGTTGCACTGGGACGACCCAGTAGGATGGTATGGGAAGGGAGGAGGGAGAGAGGTTTACAATGGGGAGCATGTGTATACCCGTGGCAGATTCATGTCGATGTATGGCAAAACCAATACAATATTGTAAAGTAATTAACTTCCAATTAAAATAATTTATATTTTTAAAAAATCTAATCAATTTTCCATTATGGTCTGTTTCTTTTTCATAGTTTCAGGTCTTTAAAAACAATATTTAAAATATTTTAAGTTGATACTCTTTGTTTAATAATTTGAATATCTGAAGCCTTTTCAGTTCTGATTTTGCTCTTTGTTCTTGCTACTGATTTTTACTCTTGGAGCCTTATTTCTTTACTTTTTTTTATTTCTTGGAACTATCTGTGGTAATTCTTTGAGGCTTGTGTTGAAATTATTATCCTCCCAAAAAGATTAACTTGAGGGCACTACTAACAGGAGCCCATTTTAAAGTAAATTCTCCATTTGAAGTTTTTTAAGATTATTGAGATCACATGAATTCAGCTGTAACTAACCCCTGCCCCTGGGTTAAAGATCTAAACATAAGACCAAAAAGTATAAAACTCCTAGAGGAGAACATAAGCAAAACACTCCCTGACATAAATCACAGCAGGATGCTTTCAGAACTGTTTTTATAGCATTCAGTTAGTGCCAGGGTCAAGACAGGTTTCCTTACTGTATCCTTCTATGTGGCAGATTTATTTCTTATTTATACTTTTACTGATTAGGTCGTCTTTTGAGTTTGGGAATTTATGCAGGCCTGTCTTCCTGGATTCTGTACCTTTAGTGAGCTCTCAGTTTTATCTCTTATCTCCTTTATCCTAGGTAGGTTTGACATTAATAGAAATATTTAATGATATGACTATGTAGTTTTGGCTGTACTAGGTCTTTGCTGCTGCACGTGGGCTTTCTTTACTTGCAGTGAATGGGGGCTACTCTTTTTCGCAGTGCATGGGCTTCTTGTGCAGTGGGTGTTCTTGTAGAGCATCGGTTCTAGGCTCATGGGCTTTAGACTTGCAGCATGGTAGCTCAGTAGTTGCGCATGGACTCTAGAGTGTGGGCTCAGTAGTTGTTGTGCATGGGCTTGGTTGTTCCACAGCATGTGGCATCTTCCCAGACCAGAGTTTGAACCCATGTTCCCTGTATTGGCAGGTGGATTCTTAACCAAGACACCATCAGGGAAGTCCTAATGACATAGTTTTTGAAGTATTCTCTTATGTTAATATTTTTGTTAGTTTGAAAGTATTTATTTTGACTGGAATATTGAATAAATTAATTTTAATTTCTCTTCATTTTTTAGTGTAACAATTTGAAGAAACAGGTTGAAAATAAAAGCAAGTTTATTGAAGAACTCCAGCAGGAGGTATGTACTGATTCTCAAAATTACTTTAAAAAAAAAACCCTTTATATTCACTGCAGTTTTAGTGAATAATGCTTTCCTTTACTTTAGTAATTTAGTCTAAGTCAGTGAAAGTATAAGTTTGAATCACTTTGATATGAAACATAATTCTTTATTTTTTACTTCTAACAGAATAAGGCCTTTAAAAAGAAGAGTACAGCAGAAAGCAAGCAGCTGAATGTTTATGAGATAAAGGTATTTGGAATCTTTAAGGAAAAAAACACTAGTACACAGATGAGAATTTAGAAATTTAAGCCCTTTGCATGTGTGCTAAGTCACTTCAGTCATGTCTGACTCTTTGCGATCCTATGAAATGTAGCCTGCCAGGCTACTCTGTCCATGGGATTCTCCAGGCAAGAATACTGGAGTGGGCTGCCATACCCTTCTCCAGGGGATCTTCCGGACCCAGGGATCAAACCCACATCTCTTACGTCTTCTGTATTGGAAGGCATGTTCTTTACCACTAATGCTACTTGGGAAGCCCAGGGCAGTGAAGGATACTGAAGGACAAGAAGGCCTGGAGTGCTGATGAGGTTGCAAAGAGTCAGACATGACTTAGTGACTGAACCATAGCAACAAAGCCCTTTATATTGTAGCAGTTATTTTAGTGTAATAGAATGCACATCTTTGGTTTACTGTGTTAAAATCATTTAAACCAGGGGTTCCCACCCCCCGGGCCATGGACTGGTACTAGTTCATAGCCTATTAGGAACCAGGCCTCAAAACAGATGAGTGACAGGCAAGTGACCAGAACTTCACCCATTCCCCATCCATCTTATTGCCTCCTGAGCTGTGCCTCCTGTCAAATCAGTGGAGGCATTAGATTCTCATAGGAGTGCAAACCCTACTGTGTGTGCTGAGGGATCTAGGTTGCCTGCTTCTTATGAGAATCTAATGCCTGATGATCTGAGGTGGAGCTGAGGTATGTTAGCACTGGGGATCAGCTGCAAGTACAGATTATTATTAGCAGAGAGGTTTGACTGCATAGAGACCATAATAAATCAGTCACTTACAGATTCATATCAAAATCCTATCAGTGAGTGGCAAGTGACAATTAAGCTGCATCTGGTGGCAAGTGAGTTAATGTACTTCAATTGTATAGCCTCATCTGATGGCAGGGTTTAAGTCAGAATCCAACATTTATTTTAGTCTGTGTATAGCTTTCCAATTATTTTCTTTACCACTTCTGTCTGTGCTATACTACTGCATACATAAGGGAATGGGTTTTTTTTCTACATATAATAGAACTTTTTATTCCATAATAAAGACACTCCCTTTATGTATTAATATTCCCTTGCCTTAGAGAGTAATTCTTCTGTTTTATTGTTATACCAATTTTCTTCTTAGTATTTAGTGTTTGAATGGTGTTCATTTATTTATTTAAACATTTTATTGGTGTATAGTTGATGTACAGTGTTGTATTTTTAGCAACCTATTCACTATTGTGCTTTTTTTTTTAATTGATTTTTATTTTTTAGTTTGTTTTGCTTTACAATACTGTATTCATTTTGCTATACATTGACATGAATCAGCCACGAGTGCACATAAACTCCCAATCCCGACCCCCACCTCCTCCCTCCTGCCCCACACCTTCTCTCTGGATTATCCCCGTGCATCAGTCCCAAGCATCCTGCATCCTGCATCAAACCTAGACTGGCAATTCATTTCACTTATGATATCATACATGTTACATTGCCACTCCGCCAACTCATCCCACCCTCTCCCTCTCCCACAGAGTCCAAAAGGCCGTTCTCTACATCTGTGTCTCTTTTGCTGTCTTGCATGCAGGTTTATCATTACCATCATTCTAAATTCCATATATATGTGTAAGTATACTGTATTGGTGTTTTTCTTTCTGGCTTACTTCACTCTGTATAATCGGCTCCAGTGTCATCCACCTCATTAGAACTGATTCAAATGTATTCTTTTTAATAGCTGAGTAATACTCCATTGTGTATATGTACCACAGCTTTCTTATCCATTCATCTGCTGATGGACATCTAGGTTGCTTCCATGTCCTTGCTATTATAAACAGTGCCGCAATGAACATTGGGGTACACGTGTCTCTTTCAGTTCTGGTTTCCTCGGTGTGTATGCCCAGCAGTGGGATCACTGGATCCACTATTGTGCTTTCTGTGCCTTTGTTTTAGATGTGTCTTTTATAAACAGCATATAGCTGGAGTTCATAATTTTTGTCCTTTTTACTGGTACATTTTAGCTTCAAAATACATAAATCTCCTTTATCTCTCATGTCTAATTTATATGGTGCATGCATGCATGCTAAGTTGCTTCAGTCACGTCTGACTTTTTGTGACCCTTTGGATTGTAGTCCTCCAGGCTCCTCTGTGGGACTTTCCAAGAAAGAATGCTAGAGTGCGTTGCCATGCCTTTTTCCAGGGGATATTCCCAACTCAGGGATCGAACCAATGTCTCTTACGTCTCATGCATTGGCAGGCAGGTTGTTTACCACTAGTGCCAGCTTGGAAGTCCAACTTGTATGGTATCATGTTCTTATTATTGCCACTTAATTTAATGAATTTGTTTTTGTAATGGTTTTTGTATTGCCCAGGAAGAAGGAAAGAATAGAGTGAACTGGGGAAAGGCAGTAAATACTGAGAATATTATAGATTTGATGAATTCACAGATATAGGAAGATTGATATTTACCAAGAAGGAAAAATTAGGATAAATCCAGAATGAGACTTAATATATAAAACTACAGAATATTAGACTAGATAGGTCTTAAAAGTAGCTGGAGAAAAGTGAGAGATCACCAATGAAAGAATGACAAATTTACCATGGACATTCCAACAAGCAACAGTGTAAGTTAGAAAACAGTGAAAAAAAAATTCTCAAGTACAGAGAAAATGTCAACCTTGAATTATATCTCCAGAATATCTGTCTTTTAAGTATGTTGAAGAAATAAGGAGATTTTTTTTAGGTCTAAAAGTGAAGGAAACATACTCTTCAAGAACACTCAGTGTTTTAACAAAAATATCATGGATAAGGCTATAAAATTCAAAGGCTTGAAATCACACAGAGTATGTCCTCTAGCCACAGTTCTATTAATCTAGAAATTATGGCATGTATTTTTTAAATTAAAGTTTAAAGTTAATACCTTTACTATGAACATTGTTATGCCAACGTATTTGAAAAAGTTAAAGTGAAATAGATTCACCAAAACAATGTAAAAAAAAAATTAGGCTAAATAGTCCTAAAAGAGATTGAATCAGCAATTTAAAATCTTCACAAGACAGAGCAGATTCAGTTGATTTTAGATGGGAGCTGCATATGTAGAAAATCTATAAGAATCTCCAGATAAGTTAATACAAGTATTGAGTGTGTTTATTAAGGATGTTAGATATACAATCATTACACAGAAATAATTACTAGTATTAAACATAACAAGCTATTAGAAAATGTGATTTTAACAATATACCATTTATGTGAAAATTCTGGTTCTTTCCAAATTGATCTACATATGAACTGAACTGATTACATTTAAATCTATTTTGAGTTATTTTTGTAATGTGGCTTGAGGTTCATTCTTTATTCTTTTCCAGTGTACTAATTATTTGTCTTAACAGCATTTGTTAGAGACTATTTTTTCTCCATTGAATTGTCTTGTCACTCTTAATGAATATAAATCGACCATAGTTGTATGGCAGTGGCTTTATTTCTGGACTTCCTGTTCTATTCAGTTCAGTTCAGTCACTCAGTCGTGTCCGACTCTTTGTGACCCCACGGACTGCAGATGCCAGGCCTCCCTGTTCATCACCAACTCCCAGAGTTTACCCAAACTCATGTCCATTGAGTCGGTTGTGCCATCCAGTCATTTCATCCTCTGTCGCCTCCTCCTCCTCCTACCCTCAATCTTTCCCAGCATCAAGGACTTTTCAAATGAGTCAGCTCTTTGCATCAGGTAGCCAAAGTATTGGAGTTTCAGTTTCAACATCAGTCCTTCCAGTGAACACCCAGGACTGATCTCCTTTAGGATGGACTGGTTGGATCTCCTTGCAGTCCAAGGGACTCTCAAGAGTCTTCTCCAACACCGCAGTTCAAAAGCATCAATTCTTCTGCGCTCAGCTTTCTTCACAGTCCAACTCTCACATCCATACATGACTACAGGAAAAACCATAGCTTTGACTAGACGGACTTTTGTTGGCAAAGTAATGTCTCTTGCTTTTTAATATGCAGTCTAGGTTGGTCATAACTTTTCTTCAAAGGAGTAAGCGTCTTTTAATTTCATGTCTGCAGTCACCATCTGCAGTGATTTTGGAGCCCAGAAAAATAAAGCCAGCCACTGTTTCCACTGTTTCCCCATCTATTTCCTATGAATTGATGGGACTGGATGCCATGATCTTCGTTTTCTGAATGTTGAGCTTTAAGCCAACTTTTTTACTCTCCTCTTTCACTTTCATCAAGAGGTTCTTTAGTTCTTCTTCACTTTCTGCCATAAGGGTTAGATATTGATCTATATGTTTACCTTATGTCAGTACCACACTGTTTTGATTATTGTAGCTTTGTGTAGTGAGTTTTAAAAGTGGGGATTATGTGTCTTGCAACAATCTTCTTTTCCAAGATTGTTTTGGCTCTTCAGGGTCCCTGGGAATTTCTCGTAAATTTTAGGATCAATTTGTTCTGACGAAACAGCAGTTGGAATGATTGCATTGAATCTTTTTGCTCTATTTGTAGTGTTCAAGAGAACACTGTCAAAGGATCAAAGGATACCATCAAGAGAGTGAAAAGACAAGCCACAGAACTGGAGAAATATTTCAAATCATGTAGTTGGTAATGATCTAATATCCAGAATATATAAAAAATATTTCCAACTCAGCAACAAAAGCCAGTCACTGAAGAACAAATACTGCATGATATTTAAAATAGTCAATCACATGAAAGCAGAAATAACCAGGGACTGGTGGGAGGGGGAGTTGGGGAATTGTTCTTCAATTTGTGTAAATTTCAGTTGTGGCTTCCCTGGTGGCCCAGATGGTAAAGAAACTGCCTGCCATGTTGGAAACCCAGGTCTGATTCCTGGGCCTGGAAGATCACCTGGAGAAGGGCATGGCAACCCACTCCAGTATTCTTGGCTATAGAAGTCTGTGGACAGAGGAGCCTGGTGGGCTAAAGTCCGTGGGGTTGCAAAGAGTCAGACACAACTGAGTTATTAACACTTCACTTCAGTTATGCATGATAATGTAGTTTTAGAGATCTGCTGTACTACATAATGCCTCTAGTGAATAATTCTGTATTGTTTACTTTAAAATTTGTTAGGAGGGTAGACTCTTAATGTAAATGTTCTTATAGGAAAAAAAGGGACAGAAGGAAACTTTTGAAGGTGATGGGTATGTCTATCTTCTTGATTTTTATGATAATTTCATTGATGGATGCATATGTCCAAACTCATCAAACTGAATACATTAAGTGTTGTTTATCAGTCACTAAGTCATGTCTGACTCTTTGTAACCCCACAGAATGCAGCATGTTAGGCCTCCCTGTCCTTGACTTTCTCCCAGAGTTTGCTCAAACTTATGTCCATTGAGTTGATGGTGCCATCCAACCATCTCATCCTCTGTTAACCCCTTCTCTTCCTGCCCTCAGTCCTTCCCAGCATCAGGATCTTTTCCAGTAAGTTTGATCTTCTCATCAGGTGGCCAACGTATTGGAACTTCAGTGTCAGCATCGGTCCTTCCAGTGAATATTCAGGGTTGAGTTCCTTTAGGACTAACTGGTTTGATCTCCTTGCAGTCCAAGGGGGTGTGTGTGCTGTATTGTCCAGCACCACAATTCAAAAGATCAATTCTTCAGTGCTTAGCCTTTTTTATGGTCCAACTCACATCTGTACATGACTGCTGGAAAAACTATAGCTTCGACTATGTGGACCTTTGTTGGCAAAGTGATATATTTCCATTTTTTAGCATGCTATCTAAGTTTGTCATAACTTTGTTTACAAAGAGGATGTGTCTTTGAATTTCATGGCTGCAGTCACTGTGCACAGTAATTTTGGAGCGCAAGAAAATAAAATCTGTCACTATTTCTATTGTCTCCTCATCTACTTGCCATGAAGTGATGGGACTGGATGCCATGATCTTAGCTTTTTGAATGTTGAGTTTTAAGCCAGCTTTTTCCCTTTCCTCTTTTACCCTCAGCAAAAGGCTCCTTAGTTCTTCTTCACTTTCTGCCATTAGAGTGGTATTATCTGCATATCTGAGGTTGTTATTTCTCCTGCCAGTCCTGATTGCAGCTTATGATTCATCCAGCTTAGCATTTCATATCATGTACTCTGCATGTAAGTTAAATCAACAGGATGATAGTATACAGCCTTGTCGCATTCCTTTCCCAATTTTGAAACAGTCCCTTTGTTGTTCCATGTCCGTTCTGTTCCTTCTTGACCTGGATACAGGTTTCTCAGGAGACAGTTAAGGTGGTCTGGTATTCCCATCTCCTTAAGATTTTTCTACAGTTTGTTGTAATCCACACTGTCAAGGGCTTCAGTGTAGAGTCAATGAAGCAGGAGTAGATGTTTTCCTGGAGTTCCCTTGCTTTTTCTATGATCCAGTGGATGTTGGCAATTGGATCTCTGGTTCCTTTGCCTTTTCTAAATCCAGCTTGTACATCTTGAAGTTCTCAGTTCATGTACTGCTGAAGCCTTACTTGAAGGATTTTGAATATTACCTTGCTAGCATGTGAAATGAGTACAATTATATGGTAGTTTGAACATTCTTTGACGTTGCCTTTCTTTGGAATTGGAATGAAAAATGACCTTTTCCAGTCCTGTAGCCACTGCTGAGTATTCCGTATTTGCTAGCATATTGAGGCAGCACTTCAACAGTATCATCTTTTAGGATTTTAAATAACTAAGTTGGAACTCCATTAAATATCCAGCTGGATTTCCACATTAACTATGTGGGGTTTTTTTTTGTATGTAAGTTATATCACAATAAACTTTCTTTTTTTTGTAATATAAATTTATTTTAATTGGAGGCTAATTACTTTACATTATCGTAGTGGTTTTGCCATACCTTGACATGAATCCACCACGAGTGTACATGTGTTCCCCATCCTGAACCCCCCTCCTACCTCCCTCCCCATCACTTTTCCTTTGAATCACATGGGTGTTCTGTCCAAATGGAATAGTTACTTATTGTAATAAAACAACAGACTAAATAATTTAAGTATTGTCAAAAAATTAAAAAAAGAAAAATATGCCTGCTTTTAGGATATTACTTGTCAAGACTACGTATTTTAGGGGAAAAGATAGATTTTGTGAAAAATAAAGCACATTTCCCCATATGAAAAATGTAAGGAAAATGATCCAACTGTAATATCTTATAAATAAATCATCTTCTGAGAGTCACAAAACCCCAAAATGAATGCATTTTTTCAAGTAATCCACAGCATTTACTAATGTTCATTCTATTTTCTTTATTCTAAGGTCAGTAAATTAGAGATAGAACTAGAAGGTGCCAAACAAAAACTTAAACAAATGACTGACAGCTATCAGAAAGAAATTGAGGACAAAAAGCTATTAGAAGAAAACCTTTTGGGAGAGGTAGGAAAACCTAAATATGTTTGAGAACTTGTTATACTAAAACCATATATTTATATTTTAACATTTTAAGGGAAAAGTAATAATTCTTTCTTTTAACATTATAATTCTTTAGAAGATTTAGTGTATTATATCAGGGACAATTAATTAGCTTTTTAAAATAGAAACTAAAAGTATTGTTATGCTAAGTATTAAGTAGTATATAGCTGTTTTGAAAAGATTAAATGATCTTTACAGTGTTATACTGTCATCTCACTTGATAGAAGACCCTAACTAAAATAAACCAAAACGTAGTGCATTTTCTACTCGGCTTTCGTAATTTCCTGGTGTTTGATTTCTTCATTTTAACTTAAATTTAACATTTGAGTTTAATTTGCTTTTTGGGCATTAATTTTAAAAAACTTTAAATTTATTTCATAGGTTGCAAAAGCAAAAGTAGTAGCGAATGAAGCAGTAAAATTACAGAAAGAAATTGATATACGATGTCAGCATAAAATAGCTGAAATGGTAGCACTTATGGAAAAACATAAGGTAATTTTTTCCCTTTTGTATAATGAAATTATCAATTTTAGCAATATTTATACATAAAATGGTAAAATAAAGTATTCTGATTTGTTAGAGAAAATTGTCTAGACAACAGTGTCTAATTATAGCTGGAATGCCTTTGATCTCTCATTTTTCCAAATCTTCACTACCTGAAGCTGAGCCTAAGTGTCACTTCCTTGAAAAAGTCTTTCCTCATCATTTTATGGATAGATATAACCACTCTTGTTCTCAGTTTTCTTAGTAGTCTCTTACAGAATTTTCCATCTTATTTTTATTTAAGTACATACCTAGTATATGTGCTTAAATAAGTATAATATTTGTATCCTCTACCTGTGTCTAACACATACTGAACAATAATAAATAGATGTAAAACTATGTTAGTTGTGTTTGTGAGTATGCTCTACTTTTTACTGTTGTTTTAAAGTAATCGTTCTCTTAGGGTATTAAGTCTTATACTCTTGAGGATTTCGATAGGAAGTGGGCTATACCTATCAATTAATCTTAATAAGTTGTTGCTAGGATATTATTATGAAGTAACCTATGAGAAATTAAAATATTTTAAATAATATTGTAAACTCATAAATGTAAGCAATTTTCGTATGTCTTAATCCAGTACAGTTTTTATCCTTATTGATACTTAAATTGTCCCTACTTTGGCCAGTGGGAGCCTCTTCAAACTGGTTGGCAGGTCCTTTTGACTTGACCCTAATAAATCTGTGATAGCTTTCTTACTTTCTGTTAACAACAAAATATTTAAGACTCATCTGTATTTCCTGCGCAACATCTGGAATCAGCAGTTTTTCTAAGAGGTCCTTGTGTTTCTAACGTTTTTTTTAAATTATGAAATTCATTATTCCTAATTTAAAAAATTATTTTTTGCTCTTGGGTTATTTCTAAGACTGTTATCTATGTTTTATTGTTTTTATTGTTAGCATTTAAAAATGTAATTTAAAAAATTTAAAAATATGCTCAAATATATATTATTGAATTCATAAACATTGTTTTTGTAAATATTAAATGCATTAGGATAACAGTGTTATTAAAACATAAGCTTTTGAACTTCTAATACATCTAAAATGTTCTATTTAATATAGCACCAATATGATAAAATTGTTGAAGAAAGAGACTCAGAATTAGGACTTTATAAGAGCAAAGAACAAGAACACTCATCAATGAAAGCATCTCTGGTGAGAAAAAATAGCAGTTGAAGCCAATTTTCATATAAACCATAATTTTTGATCTATAGAATCAAATAACCATAGCTCTGAAAGAGATCTTATAGATCTTATAGGCAGATGGTTTTCTAATTTTTTTTGAAATTGTAGAATGATCTCTTTTTTTCAAGTGAAAAGTTATAAATTTCAATTACAAATAAGTTTGAGCTCTGATTGAGGTTTGGAAAGGAGGAGTGGGATAGATTGGGAGAGGATGAGAATAAGAGAGATATATAGTGTTAAATATTTCTTTAGAGCAAACTATACAAAATTTGTCTAAATGATATCTTTGGTTATGTTTGTCTAATAGCCTCCATATCAGTAAGCTTTTAAAAAGTGTATATCTTTTATGAGTGAATTCATTTTTCTGTAAAACTAAAGTTTTAAAATATTAATTTGTATTTCCATTATCTTAAGAACTATATAGATGCACTTATAAATTTCATGTTCCTTTTTCCTTAGGAGATTGAACTATCCAATCTCAGAAATGAACTTTGGTCTGTTAAGAAACACCTTGAAACAGAAAGAGAAGAAAAAGTAGGTTTTATAACAATATAGATAAAGTAATTTTGGATTTAGATGTAACCTAAGTTTTACAAAGATATCATATTAGAAAATAATATGTTAAGTTTACATATGGATTAAAAATATAATTTTTCCCTGTTAGCTTTTTTCAGAAATATTTAGCATATTCTATTGTTTAACTATTAAGCATATAAATACAGGATTACTTTGAGTAGGCATGCTTTTAGATATAAATATTTGAATAATACTTCATATATTAAAAGTGTTTATGTATTTGTATGTGTTTTTTAGCTACTGATAGTGTTTCAGAAAAAAATAATGCCTGTATTGGTATTGTTCAGTCGCTCAGTGGTCATGTATGGATGTGAGAGTTTGACTATAAAGAAAGCTGAGCGCTGAAGAATTGATGCTTTTGAACTGTGGTGTTGGAGAAGACTCTTGAGAGTCCCTTGGACTGTAAGGTGATCCAACCAGTCCATCCTAAAGGAGATCAGGAGATCTGGGTGTTCATTGGAAGGACTGATGTTGAAGCTGAAACTCCAATACTTTGGCCACCTGATGCGAAAAGCTGACTCATTTGAAAAGACCCTGATGCTGGGAAAGATTGAGGGCAGGAGGAGAAGGGGACAACGGAGGATGAGATGATTGGATGGCATCACCGACTCAATGGACATGGGTTTGGGTGGACTCCAGGAATTGGTGATGTGGCATGCTGTGGTTCATGGGGTCACAAAGAATCGGACATGACTGAGTGACTGAACTGAGACTGAGTTGCTCAGTTGTTTCCGACTCTTTGCGACCCCATGGGCTGCAGCATGTCAGGCTTTCCTGTCCTTTACCATTTCCTGGAGCTTTCTCAAAGTCATGTCCATTGAGTCAGTGATGTCATCCAACCATCTCATCCTCTGTTGTCCCCTTTCTCTGTTGCCTTCAATTTTTCCCAGCATCAAGGTCTTTTCCAGTGAGTCAGTTCTTTGTATCACTTAGCCAAAGTATTGGAGCTTCAGCTTCAGCATCAGTCCTTCTAATGAATATTCAGAACTGATTTCCTTTAGGATTGACTGGTTGATTTCTTGCATTCCAGGGGACTCGCACCAAAGCTCAAAAGCATCAGTTCTTCAACGTTCAGCCTTCTTGATGGTTCAACTCTCACATCCATACATGACTACTGATAAAACCATAGCTTTGACTAGACGGACGTTTGTTGGCGAAGTAATGTCTCTGCTTTTTAATATGCTGTCTAGGTTTGTCACAGCTTTTCTCCCAAGGAGCAAAAGTCTTTTAATTTCATGGCTGCAGTCACCAACTGCAGTGGATTTGGAGCCCAAGAAAATAAAGTCTGTCACTGTTTCCATTGTCTCCCCAGCTATTTGCCATGAAGTGATGGGACCAGATGCTGTGATTTTTGTTTTAAAATATTGAGTCTTAAGCCAGCTCTTTCCCTCTCTCTTTCACCTTCATCAAGGGGCTCTTTGGTCTCTCTTTGCTTTCTACCATTAGGGTGGTGTCATCTGCATATCTGAGGTTTTGATATTTCTCCCGGCAATCTTGATTCCAGCTTGTGTTTCTTCCAGTCCAGCATTTCTCATGATGTACTCTGCATAGAAGTTAAATAAGCAGGGTGACAATATACAGCCTTGACGTACTTCTTTTCCTATTTGGAACTAGTCGTTGTTCCATGTCCAGTTCTAACTGTTGCTTCCTGACCTGCATACATATTTCTCAAGAGGCAGTTTAGGTGGTCTGGTATTCCCATCTCTTTCAGAATTTTCCACAGTTTATTGTGATCCACACAATCAAAGGCTTTGGCATAGTCAATAAAGCAGAAGTAGGTATTTTTCTGGAACTCTCTTACTTTTTTGAAGATCCAGCAGATGTTGGCAATTTGATCTCTGGTTCCTCTGCCTTTTCTAAAACCAGCTTGAACATCTGGAAGTTCATAGTTCACACTGTTGAAGCCTGGCTTGGAGAATTTGAGCATTACTTTAGTAGCATGTGAGATGGGTCAATAGTGTGGTAGTTTGAGCATTCTTTGGCATTGCCTTTCTTTGGGATTGGAATAAAAACTGACCTTTTCCAGTCCTGTGGCCATTGCTGAGTTTTCCAAATTTGCTGGCATATTGAGTGCAGCACTTTCACAGCATCATCTTTTAGGATTTGAAATTGCTCAGCTGGGATTCCATCACCTCCGCTAGCTTTGTTGTAGTGATGCTTCCTAAGGCCCACTTGACTTCACATTCCAGGATGTCTGGCTCTAGGTGAGTGATCACACCATGGTGATTTTCCGGGTTATGAAGATCTTTTTTGTACAGTTCTTCTGTGTATTCTTGCCACCTCTTCTTAATATCTTTTGCTTCTGTTAGGTACATACCATTTCTGTCCTTTATCGAGCCCATCTTTGCATAAAATGTTCACTTGGTATTTCTAGTTTTCTTGAAGAGATCTCTAGTCTTTCCCATTCTATTGTTTTCCTGTGTTTCTTTGCATTGATAACTGAGGAAGACTTTCATATCTCTCTTTGCTATTCTTTGGAACTCTGCATTCAAATGGGTATATCTTTCCTTTTCTCCTTTGCTTTTGGCATCTTTTCTTTTCACAGCTATTTGTAAGGCCTCCTCAGACAGCCATTTTGCTTTTTTTGCATTTCTTTTTCTTGGGATGGTCTTGATCCCTGTCTCCTGTACAATGTCATGAACCTCTGTCCATAGTTCCTCAGGCACTCTATCAGATCTAGTCCCTTAAATCTATTTCTCACTTCCACTGTATAATTGTAAGGGATTTGATTTAGATCATACTTGAATGGTCTGGTGGTTTTCCCTACTTTCTTCAATTTAAGTCTGAATTTGACATAAGGAGTTCATGATCTGAGCCACAGTCACCTCCTAGTCTTGTTTTTGCCGACTGTAGAGAGCTTCTCCATCTTTGTCTGCAAAGAATATAATCAGTCTGATATTGGTGTTGACCATCTGGTGATGTCCATGTGTAGAGTTCTCTTGTGTTATTGGAGGAGGGTGTTTGCTATGACCAGTGTGTTCTCTTGGAAATACTCTATTAGCCTGTGCCCTGCTTCATTCTGTACTGCAAGGCCAAATTTGCCTGTTACTCAAGGTGTTTCTTGACTTTTGCATTCCAGTCCCCTATAATGAAAAGGACATTTTTTGGGGGTGTTAGTTCTAGGAGGTCTTGTGAGTCTTCATAGAACTGTTCACCTTCAGCTTCTTCAGCATTACTGGTCAGGGCATAGACTTGGATTACTGTGATATTGAATGGTTTGCCTTGGAAACGAACAGGTATCATTCGACATTTTTGAGATTGCATCCAAGTACTGCATTTTGGACCTTTTGTTGACTATGTAGTATCATGGCTACTCCATTTCTTCTAAGGTACACATGGAGGGTGGTGCCTGGTTTAAGAAAAAACACCCTTGGAAAAAATGAGTTTTTTGGTTATCAGAAAGAGAGGGTCATTAAGTGTCAGGAGGCCTCATGGCCAGAAGATGATGTAAAACCCCTAAGACCTTTTTTTATGTAAAGCACCTGATTTTGATAAAGGTCAGGACTGCTGACCCCCACGTGACTCTGTATTCATCCCTATGTGTAAAAAAGGTATATAAGCAAACCTGAAAATAAAGAAAATGGGATCAGTTTCTGGAAAGGCTGATTCCCCCCGTGTCGTTCTTTCTTTCCCCTTCTGGCTGAATTCCCATCTGGGGAGTGGGTACTTACCAAGCCTACTAATTATGCCTGGGCTTCTAAGATCGGACCGGGGAGGCCTCAGTGCCTCCTCTCCTTCGGGAGAATGGAAAGACGCCTGTGGCCTACGTAGGTGGTGATTGGTATTCCACATAAACCAAGTTATTCAGCCTTCTTTTCTCCATCTAAATTTTCCTACTATACTATTATTTCCTAGTCTAATCTTATATTTCTCAATAAGTGTTTTTCTCGCCGACTCCGTCTCCACCTTCGAATCACCCTGGATCCACCAGGGCTGGACCCCGGCACTTGGTGTTAAGTTTAAGATGGTACTTAGTTTCCAAACCATACTATTTATAACCAAGTGACAAAATTTATAAGCTTCCTTTTCTTTGGAAAACTTATTCTCAAGATTTTTTTGCCAACAAAATATACACAGACAGCTTCAATATAAAAAGACAATCATGTCAGAGGTATGTGAATTCTACAAATAAGTTTCAAGTACAAGTGGAATAGTTGAATGCAGTGGGATGAAACAAAGTTGTAACAAACACAGGAGATTCATATTTTGATACTTTCTGCCTCAACCATAAAGTTATGAATCCTGCTTTATTTTTCATTTTGAGTTTCAAAACACACTTACGTGCAGAGGTCTACCTGAAAACACAGCAGCACCATAAAAAGGTGAAGCCAACTAGTTTCTAACAACTGAGTCAAATTCCTTATAACAATTTATGCAAAAATTAGGAAAGAGTTCCTTGTGCTAGGTTTTCATTAGTTATCTCTTTTATACCTACTGGTATTGGGATTGACTGTATCTATGTCAACTCCAATCTATTCAGTGCTCTGTGGTGACCCAAATGGGAAGGAAATCCAAAATAGAGGGGATATAAGTATATGTATAGCTGATTCATTTTGCTGTACTAGCAGAAACACACAACATCGTAAAGCAACTATATACTCCAGTAAAAATTAATAAAAAAGAATGTATAGATCTAACTGAACCACTTTGTTGTACAGCAGAAATGACCACATTGTAAATCTACTATACTTCCATAAAATAAATAAATAATAAATTAATTTAAATAGAAACAAATTTAGAATACCTTAAGCAAAGTACAGGGGTTTGTTTGTTCAGCACTCATGTAGGACTCCCCTTCAAAAGGGCCAGGAAAAGAGCTAATTCGAAACGATTTCTAAAGCTACAGAGAAAAAATTGAGTAGGAGGGGGATAAACTTCCAAGGAGATGTGACTAGCCCCCAAGTGTCCTGGATTTTAAACTGCTGTGGAGAAACGAGTTCTGGGAGGACAGAACGCGAGGAGAGAAGCAGAAAGCTTGAACTGCCTTCCAAAATCGTCATGGAGCCATTGCGGACTTACTTCTTGCCAGATGTGTCCACCGCCTGAATGTAGAAATAGCGCGCGGGAAGGACCACGGCTGCCTTGAGTCCGGGACCCCATACTTCGCTCTTCTCGGGGCTCAGTCGCCTCTCTCCGCCGCTCTCGGCCAGTGCTGGAACGGTCCCCAGAAAGAAGCAGTAAACCAGCAAAATGCTAAACATTTACAAGCTGGACTCAAGTTGATCCACGGATAAATGAAGTGGAAGAGGTGGACGCAGCCAGCCGCGGCTCGGGCGGGGGCGCGTCGGCCGATCGCAACAGCAGGCGAGATTCCCGGAGGGGGTCTCCCCCAGAAGGTCACAACCGGGGCGCAGGCTTGTCCAGCTGAAGGATCCAGCAGTTCTGCTGAAACGGACAAGAAGCACGCCGCTCCTCTTTCTTGGGACAATGACAAACCGGCGTTGCTTCTGTAACTGTAGCATCATTGGGGGCGAGCCCGTCTCAGGTTCCAGCCCAAGGTGCAGGGCGAGGGGATTGGCCCGCGCGTCGGCCGGGGCTCAGTAAGGCCTCCTCCGAGTGGATGGCCGAGTGGACACGCGTCCTGGCGCCGGAGCTGCCTGGGACGTGTAGTTCGCGGCTGAGCTAGCGGAAATCCTGCCAGGTTTTTTTTTTTAACCTTCTCTCGCTCGTTTATTTACTTTGCGGTAGCCGCTTTCAGGGGACAGATAAACAGTAGATGCCCAATTAAGGGGCACGCGCCTCTTGGAGGAGCAGCTAAGATTAACAACAACAACAACAAAACACCCCCAAACAAAAACTGCCACCATAGCCTCCGCACGTGCAGAGGACAGGTGTAAAACACGATGAAAGGAAGGTGTTGCCCATGACATCGGACGATCGGTCGCCCGGCACGGCCGTCTGGGCGCTGTCCCCGCGCGCTCCGATGGGACGCGAGACGCCGGCCCCAGGGTAACCCGAGGCGCAACGCGGGCGGCGCGCTGGAAGCTGTGATCGCGGACCGGGGCCGGGCTCCGCCGCGACCGCCGCGGCCCGACTCCACCGGACAGGCCAGAGGTACCTCGGGCGGTGGGCGGGGGTCGCGGTGGCCGCCGACGACCTTGCGCCTTGCTCTCTGGGCCCGAGGCGAGGGGCAACTGAGCGCCGCTGGGCCGGGCCTGCTGCCTCTCACTTGCTCTCCGCGGG
>SJXQ01000361.1:777134-793645 GCA_006408695.1 Aepyceros melampus
CCCTGCATGGGGACCGGTCCTCCGGGGAAGTGGGCGAAGACCTGGGCCGCAGGGTGGAGGGAAGCGTCCGGGAGAGAAAGGACGCGTCTTCTCGGGAACAAAGCCCGGTTTGGAGGGGTGGCGGGGACACCGATGGACCCCGGCGGGGGCGGCGCGAGCCTCCGCGCCATGCTCGGCTGGGCCCGGGCCGGGAGAGCGCTGTGGCCGGGCCCCCACCCTGAACGGCCCGCGCGGTCGCCGGAGGGGTCCCGGCCAGCTCCGACCTCTCCCTCTTCCACCCTTCTCTCGGCCTTGTCGGCTGCCCCACGAACTCTGATGAGCCGGTGGCCCCGCCAGCCAAAGCCGGGGCCCGGGCAGGGGTCAAGGCGAGGGTTTTGTGTACTCTTTGCTTCGGGGGGCAGTTGACATTAGTAATCACATCAACTTGTGCATTCAGAAACGCCAGTCGGGGGCTTTCTCTTAGCCCGGGGACGGGACTGCCTTGCGCCCCACCCCGCCCCGCGCCCCTCGGCCCCCGCGCGGGCTGGAGGCCGACGGCGCGCAGATGAAGGGCGGGACGGGGGCGCGGAGGCCCCGCTGCCGGGCCCAGGGGCACGCGGCGCCCGGGGATGCGCGGGGATGTCCGGCGGCGCGGGCCGGGGTTGCCGCGCTCTATTTCCTGCGGGCGGGCGCCGCCTCCGCCTCCGCTGGCGCCGGCTGCCAGCGGCAGGCCTGCGCCACTGTCGTCTTTATCCCGGGGGCCTCCGAGCCTGGCGGCGCCGCCAGCTTCGCAGAGAAGGGCGGTGGGGCCTCCGATCGCCTGCCCGGGAGCCGGGCTCGCCGCTGGCCGGAGCGCGCGGAGACACCAACCCCCGACAACCCCCGCCGCCGCCCCGCATCCTTCGGAGGCGGGCGCCTCTGCCTGGGCAGGGGCTCAGGTCTGAGCGAGGAAGGGGCCTGGAGGGCGTGCGGAGAGGGCTGCCAGGGGGAGGAGGGAGGAGACGGAGATCCGACCCCCTGGGCTTAGCGCATCTGGCCTTCCAGCGTCTATTCATTCTTCTTCTTAAGTCCTTGGCTGCCCTTGGTCTCAGCGGCCTTGGGCAGAATGTATAGATCACAATAGTGGCCCTATGTGGAAGCCTTCATTAGAAGACTTGTAAAGATACTTCGTTTTCTAAGCAAACCTGATGCTTAAAAACAAGGATTTAAAATACAACCAGAAAAGAGTGTAACTGAGGCCATGAATAGTGTATTTCCAAATGTTTATTTTACCTAGCAGTTCCTTCCAGTGACAAAAATCTTTCCTCCAGCGGTGCATTTGAACCTGGCCATTTGATGAGATTTCTTCTACACGTAGCTGAAGAGTACTTCTGTTGCTTCTCCTAGGATTTTATGAATAAATCGTTAAGTCCTGAAGCTTAGGCCCTGCAATCAGTCTTACTAGTAAATCATCATAGAGCATGGCCTCCTTTACTGGATGAGGGACCCTCAGTTCTCATCGATGAGAGCCTGGGAGGAGGAGTCCCCTTGCCTAGAACTCCAGGTTCTGGTTGCCACGGCCACTCCTGGCAAGCCCTCCTGGAATCTGGGCTCCTAATCCCGGGCTTACAATAATGCCTAGGATGCTGCAGGGGCTTAAATATATATATCAATTGATGAGACTTTTACAAATCACCCTGGGGATAGAGTAGTCAGGAAAACCAGATTTGCCGGAGACAGACATTCATCATATAAACACACGATCTAGAACTGCACCCTGGTAAGACCTGTGAAGTCTCAGGGTACAAATCTGCCTGCCAGCGCAGGAGACTCCTGTTCTATCCCTGAGTGGGGAAGATCCCCTAGAGAAGCAAATGGCCACCCACTCCAGTATTCTTGCCTGGAAAATCCCATGGACAGAGGAACCTCATGAGCTACAGTCCATGAGGTTGCAGCTTAGCAACTAAACAACAAAAGACCTGTGAAAGGGAGGCCCTGAGTGTGTACAGGGTCACTTGGTCTCACTGAAGGAAGGAAGCATCTGGCAGAAAGTGGCATTTGACTGACATCCAGATGTGGCCTTCCTAGGTGGCTCTAGTGTGAAGAACCTACCTGCTAATGCAGAGGACGTAAGAGACCCAGGTTCTATCCCTGGCTTGGGAAGATCCCCTGGAATAGGAAAGGGCAACCCACTCCAGTATTGCCTGAAGAACTCATGGACAGGGAGCCTGCAGGGCTACAGTACATGGGGTCGCAAAGCGGTGGATACCACTGAAGCAACTTAGCACCCAGCACACGAAGGATAAGGGGAATTAAGTAAATAAAGGAGAAGAGGGAGGAGCCAGCATTCAGAGAAAGGAAACATGGTCCATGGGGAGAGGAGAGTGAGGTGGAGGTAAAGAGAGAGAGTGCCAGGTTGGCTTTGTTATCAGAGCAGAGGGTTTTAGGCGGGGGAGTTACATGATCACATATGTGTACACGATTTACTTTCCATTATCTGTGCACAGGTCAGATTAGAAATGTCAATGCATGGGAATGGGCAGGGACCTAGGAGCAGAAATAATGGTTTATGAAAATAAGGGCAAAAGAAGATGTGGTAATATCATGAGAAGTGAAGGCCATTCAGTGGAGGGACAGCCTGCCCCTCTGTACCTAGGCATTTCCTGAGGCTGTGATTACATTCTAATATATTAATTGACTTCCATCATGAGTCTATAATGAGTAATAATTTGTGTTTAGTTCATGTCTAAGAAACTCCGAGGATGCAATAACACCAGCGCCCTGGGCTTTATGGAGCTGTCGCTGTCATGAGAAGAAGAGATACGGGTCAGACAGAGAAGCCGGGTGGGCTGAAGTTCATGGGGTCCCAAAGAGTTAGACATGACTGAGTGACTAAGCATGCAAGCACAGATAAATAATGAGGCAGTCAACAGCAGCAGGGTTCTGGCCATGGGGTTTGGATAGTCTTCCTCTTCAGTGCGATATCTTTTGGTAGTTTGCAACATTTTTCTCTAATTTGTTTTACTTAGGTGATAAAATTTATAAATATGACAACTTTTCAAAGAGAAATTTCTTTCTTTTTAAAAAAAATGTATTTATTTGGCTCTTCCGAGTCTTAGTTGGGCATGTGGGATCTAGTTCCCTGGCCAGGGATTGAACCTGAAACCTGGGCCTCCTGCCTTGGTAGCGTGGAGTCTTACACTAGACCACCAGGGAAGTCCCTCAAAGAGAAATTTCCATCAACAGTGATTCAGGTGAGGAAGTTTTCATACCACTCCCAAGTTTTACTCTTGGCTTGGTTGACAATCAATAGAAAAACATGTCCTTTTGTTGATGATCTTTTTTTGTTTTTGGTGAAAGTGCAACTAAAAAGATCATTCTTGCCAGTGGCCATTATTTAAAAGCAAACAAACTCCAAACACAAAACAATCCAGATTGTTACACTTTTATTAATCAAGTGCTACCTTCTTTCTGGTCTTTAGCTTCCAGGAAGTTCAGCTCTACCTTTTATACACAAATGCTGTGATTTCCCTTTCTCTATGTTTCTTGTTTTTAGATAAATTTTTATTAGAGTATGATTGCTTTACAATGTTGTGTTAGTTTCTAATGCACAGCAAAGTGAATCACCCATACATAAACATCTGTGCTCAGTCGCGTCCGACTCTTTGTGACCCCATGGACTGTAGCCCCCCAGGCTCCTCTGCCTGTGGAATTTATTTTCCTGGCAAGAATACTGGAGTGGGATGCCATTTCCTACACCAGGAGGTCTTCCTGGCCTGGGGATCGAACCCGAGTCTCTTGTGTCTCCTGCATTGGCAGGTGGATTCTTTACTGCTAGCACCACCTGGAAAGCCTATCAGTTCAGTTCAGTTCAATTGCTCAGTTGTGTCCAACTCTTTGTGACCCCATGTCGTCCCCTTCTCCTCCTGCCCCCAGTACCTCCCAGCATCAGAGTCTTTTCCAATGAGTCAACTCTTCGCATGAGGTGGCCAAAGTATTAGAGTTTCAGCTTCAGCATCAGTCCTTCCAGTGAACACCCAGGACTGATCTCCTTTAAGAAGGACTGGTTGGATCTCCTTGCAGTCCAAGGGACTCTCAAGAGTCTTCTCCATCACCACACTTCAAAAGCATGAATTTTTTGGCGTCAGCTTTCTTCACAGTCCAACTCTCATGTCCATACATGACTACTGAAATAACCATAGCCTTGACTAGACGGACCTTTATTGGCAAAGTAATGTCTCTGCTTTTTAATATGCTATCTAGTTTGCTCATAACTTTCCTTCGAAGGAGTAAGCGTCATGGGAAGCCCATACATAGACATAAATGCCCTCTCTTTTAGACTTCATTCCCATTCATCCTGATGTTTCTGATAAGAATATTCTCCTATTCTGTTGCTGTTCAGCCACTGTCGTGTCTGACTCTGTGACCTCATGAACTGCAGCACGCATATATATTTTCTTATATATATGTTCCAGATTAGCTTTGTTCAGACATCCCCACCCTGCTGCACAGAGAGCTGGTCCCAAAGGCAAAACTCCATTTAATCTGAGGAAGGAAGCTCTAAACAGAAGCTAAGTCTGAGATGAAGAGATAACAGGACAGGGCCTGGAACATTTCTGTTTACCCCGAGCCACCCAGTCAGCCCCCTAAACCTTTGTTCACTGCCCCTCACCATGGCCCCATGCTCTGTTTCATGTCCCACCCTCCTGCAACCCACCCACACAAGCCCAACCCAGAAATAAGACCTCCCTCTATTCCCTACCGTGGCTTTCAGTGAAACACAGAGAAAAACAGAAAAGAAGTAGGAAATACTTGGCTCGCAGGGGGCTATATTCAATATTTTGTGATGAACTATACTGGAAAAGGATGTGTGTGTGTGCATATATATGTGTGTGTGTGTATACGTATATGTGTGTGTGTTTGAGCATAGCTAAGTCACTTTTCTGCAGAGCAGAAATTAACACCACTTTGTAGATCAACTGTACTTCAACAAAATTTTTTAAAAAAGAAAATGCTTTGCTAGGGTATCTGCTAAGAGAGTAGCTTAGCGTTTGGCCTGTACAACCTCAGATACACAGAGCTTCTTCTCTCTCTCTCTCTTTTTTTTTTTTCATTAGTTTTATTTATTTTATTTTTGACTGTGCTGGGTCTTCATTGCTGTGTGAGTTTTCTCTAGTTGTGGAGAGTGAGGCTGTTCTCTAGTTGTGGTGCACGGCCTTTTCATTGCGGTGGCATCTCTTGTTGGGGAGCAAGGGCTCTCAGCCTGCGGGCTTCAGTAGCTGTGGCTTGCGGGCTCTAGAGCGCAGGCTCAGTAGCTGTGATTCCCGGGCTTAGTTGCTCCCCGGCCTGTGGGATCTCTCTGGTTCAGAGATCGATGTCTCCTGCAGGCAGCTTCTTTACCGCTGAGCCACCAGGGAAGCCCTACCCAGAGCTTCTTTTTGAATCTTCGTCCATTATCACGTTAGGAGAAGAGGAAGAAGGAAAAACCGTCAAAGCTTCCTGTCGAGAGATCCGCTACTCCTAGGATTTCTTGACCAAAAAGCAAAAAATCCGTGGAGGTTCCACCTTTGGCAGTGAAGCTCCCGCCAAACCAGACCTCCTCCTGCAAATAACTGAACTCTGCATAAAGTACTAAAAAAAAAAAAAATCACTGTCCGAAAGGTATGACTAGGGAGGAAGCATTCCTTCAAAAGAAAGAAAATAAAATCTTCCCCTAGGATATGTGGGGGCTTTCCTGGTGGCTCAGACAGTAAAGAATCTGCCTGCAATGCAGGAGACCTGGGTTCGATCCCTGGGTTGGGAAGATCCGCTGGAGGAGGGCATGGCAACCCACTCCAGTATTCTTGCCTGGAGAATCCCAAGGACAGAGGAGCTGGTGGGCTACAGTCCATGGGGTTGCAAAGAGCTGGACACGACTGAGCGACTAAGCACAGCTCACAGGATGTGTGGGATCCTCCTTGTGTGGAGCTCTGTTCCATAAATTCCGCAGGCGACATGGAGTAGCTGTGCTGGTTTCTCCTCACAGACTCCAGGGCTCTTGTGGGACCATCTTCTATGATTGCTTACCACTTCCGTTGTTCAGTTGCTCAGTCCTGTCTGGGTCTTTGTCACCCCATGGACTCCAGCATGCCAGGCTTCCCTGTCCTTCACTATCTCTCAGATGTGCTCAAACTCATGTCCATCGAGTCGTGATGCCATCCAACCATCTCATCTTCTGTTGCCCCCTTCTCCTCCTGCCTTCAATCTTTCCCGGCATCAGGGCCTTTCCAATGTATATTTTTAATTTATTTTTTAATTGAAGGATAATTGCTTTACAGATTCCAGTGTCTTAATCATCAGTTTTTGTTATTCAGTATTTGAGGATGGGTTTTATGTAATCATTTTCCCATAACCTGGGAAAACTATTCTCATTTCTAGTTTTTCAATTAAGTGAAGGGGCAGAGACAATAACTGGTCACATTCCAACTGGCGACCCGGGGTGGGTTTTATCTATGAAGTGGTCCCCTGGGAGGTGGGCTCACTCTGTTTGGGCACTTGCTTCAGGGGATCTCCCATATTACCTGGAATGGTTTGATTCACCAAGGTCTTCCTTTTGTTTAAATCTTCAACTTCCTCAGATAACCCTCGGTTGTTATTAAACTTTGTTTTCTTCCCCAAAGGCCAGGTGTACACCTGAAACTCAGTTTTTCCTGAGACTGATCAGAAGTTAGTTACTACGGGCTATGATTCATTGTGGTGATGCCTGCAGAGTTTTTAGATATTTATACACCATGTGTGTGTGCGTGCTAAGTTGCTTCAGTCGTGTCTGACTCTTTGTGACCCTATAGACTGTAGCCTGACAGGCTCCTCTGTCCATGAGATTCTCCAGGCAAGAACACTGAAGTAGGTTGCCATACCCTCCTCCAGGGGAACTTCCTGACCCGGGGATCCTCCTGACCTGGGGACCCAACCCCAATCTTCTACGGCTCCTGCCTTGCAGGCAGATTCTTTACCACTGAGCCACCAGTTCAATCGCTCAGTCGTGTCCGACTCTTTGCGACCCCATGAATCGCAGCACGCCAGGCCTTCCTGTCCATCACCATCTCCCGGAGTTCACTCAGACTCACATCCATCGAGTCCGTGATGCCATCCAGCCATCTCATCCTCCGTCGTTCCCCTTCTCCTCCTGCCCCCAATCCCTCCCAGCATTAGAGTCTTTTCCAATGAGTCAACTCTTCGCNGGTGAGTTGTTCAGCCTCTGGTGCTAGTAAGCTATGTACATGTGTGTTAGGGAGAACTCTAAAGTGGCACTTGTCCCTCATGATGGCTGGCACCAGTACCTATGATCCCAATTGTCTCTTATCTCTCTAGAAGTTTCACAAAGATAAGCAAATTAGTCTAACCCAAGCTTTTTTCCCATCGATGCCTCTTCAAAGGGACACAGAACATGTGGGATTTTGTATGCCTTTAAAGAACAGAAGCTCTGTTTCCTAAAGCCCTCTGGCTTTCTTATGCACAAGCTACTCTGGACTTCTAAATCAGAATTTCTGGGGGCTTATTTTTCATGACCATGACTCCCAGGATGGGCAGCCCAGTTGCCCCTTCATACTTGTCCTTTTGATCATTAGGAATAAAATTTGCATAAACATAAATTTTACCTGTTATTTGCACAGTAGCCCAAGGAGTTTGTCTATGTTTCACATCAGAAGTGAAAGAGTGTTCATCAGTTCATAAACTGAAACTGTGATTTACCATTTCAAGATAAATTGGAAGGGACAGAGAGGACTTCATCTTGCTGATCCACACAAAGATTGTGTGCATGCTCAGTCACTTAGTCATGTCCAGCTCTTTGTGACCCAATGGACTTTAGCCCATCAGGTTCCTCTGTCCATGGAATTTCCCAGGCAAGAACACTGGAGTGGGTTGCCACTCTGCCCCCTGGGGATCTTCCCCATCCAGGGATTGAACCCGTATCTTATGCATCTCTTACATTGCAAGAGGTTTCTTTATCACTGAGCCACCATGGAAGGATACAAAGCTTAGAGGAGTATTAATCTTCTTTAAAGTTTATTTTAAACAAACTTATGCATGCACTGGAAGAAACACAAGCTTGATTTAAGATTGTCGGGAGAAATATCAATAACCTCAGATATGCAGATGACACCACCCTTATGGCAGAAAGTGACTTTGGAATCTTCTAATCTACTATTGATTTTCTCTAGTGTACTTTTCATTTTGCTGTTGTATCTTAAGCACTGCTTAGTCCTTCTTTATATCTTCTTATTCTTAAAATTCTACTATTGGTGTTTTTCTTTCTGGCTTACTCCACTTTGTATAATAAGCTCCAGTTTCACTCACCTCATTAAAACTGATTCAAATGTATTCTTTTTAATAGTTGAGTAATACTCCATTGTGTATATGTACCACAGCTTTCTTATATTGTAATTAACCTCCAGTTAAAATAAATAAATGTATATTAAAAATTCTGTTATCATCCATTCTTCTCTAGAGTCTACTGAACATCTTTGTAATCATTACCTTGAATGCTTTATTGGGTAGATTGCTTCCCTTATCTTTGTTTACTGACTTTTCTGAGATTTTGTCCTATACCTTCATTTGCAATGCATTTCTCAGTCTCCTGATTTTACCTAACTCTGTATTTATTACTAAGAGTTAGGTGTATTCCTGATCTTAGAGAAGTGGCCTTATGCAGAATTCTATGGGGGCCGACAGAATGGTCCCCTCTGTAGGATCTGTGCAGCAGATCTAGATGATACAGGGTGCCCTTCTGTTGTGTCAATGCCAAACACTCTGGGTGCACTGGTGGGCAAGGACCCCACCTCCTCCCCAGGTGGCTCACAGACTGGGCCTCATGGGGTGGCTGCCAGCCCACTCACAGGCAGGATGAAGTGTTCATGGAGCTGGCTTCAGGGTCTAAGTGTACTTGAGCTGGTGATATCACACCCAAGAGCAAGGTGAGATGCAGCTGTAGCAGCTGTGGAGCCCAGTGGAGTCTGGGGTTGGTGTTGGCATGCTGGTGAGTCGTTCGGCCTCTGGTGCTAGTAAGCTCTGTACGTGTGTATTAGGGAGAACTCTAAAGTGGTACTTGTCTCTCATGATGGCTGGCACCAGTATCTATGATCCCAATTGTCTCCTGTCTCTCTAGAAGTTTCACAAAGATAAGCAAACTAGTCTAACCCAAGCTTCTTTCCCATTGATGCCTCTTCAAAGGGACACAGAGCATGTGAGATTTTGTATACCTTTAAAGACAGAAGCTCTGTTTCCTAAAGCCTTCTGTCTTTCTTATGCACAAGTTACTCTGGACTTCTAAGTCAGAATATCTGGAGGCTTATTTTTCAGGACCATGACCTTCAGGCTGGCAGCACAGTTGTCCCTTCATACTTGTCCTTTTGATCATTAGGAATAAAATTTGCATAAACATAAATTTTACCTGTTATTTGCACAATAGCCCAAGGAGTTTGCCTGCGTTTCACATCAGAAGTGAAAGAGTGTTCATCAGTTCATAAACTGAAACTGATTTACTTTTTCAAGATAAATTGAAATAGACAGAGAGGACTTCATCTTGCTGATCCACACAAGATTGTGTGCATGCTCAGTCACTTAGTCATGTCCAGCTCTTTGTGACCCACTGGACTCTAGTTCACCTGGTTCCTCTGTCCATGGAACTTCCCAGGCAAGGATGCTGCAGTGGGTTGCCACCCTCCTCCCCAGGGGATATTCCCCATCCAGGGATCAAACACGTATCTTCTGTATGTCTTGCATTGCAAGAGGTTTCTTTACCACTGAGTCACCATGGAAGGATACAAAGCTTAGAGGAGTATTAATCTTCTTTAAAAATATTTTAAACAAACTTATGCATGCACTGGAAGAAACACAAGTTTGAATCAAGATTGCTGGGAGAAATATCAATAACCTCAGATATGCAGATGACACCACCCTTATGGCAGAAAGTGAAGAGGAACTAAAAAGCCTCTTCATGAAGGTGAAAGACGAGAGTGAAAAAGTTGGCTTAAAGGTCAACATTCAGAAAACGAAGATTATGGCATCCTGTCCCATCACTTCATGGGAAATAGATGGAGAGACAGTGGAAACAGTGTCACACTTTATTTTTCTGGACTCCAAAATCACTGCAGATTGTGATTGCAGCCATGAAATTAAAAGACACTTACTCCTTGGAAGAAAACTTATGATCAACCTAGATAGTATATTCAAAACAGAGACATTACTATGCCGACTAAGGTCTGTCTAGTCAAGGCTATGGTTTTTCCAGTACTCATATATGGATGTGAGAGTTGGACTGTGAAGAAGGCTGAGCGCTGAAGAATTGACGCGTTTGAACTGTGGTGTTGGAGAAGACCCTTGAGGGTCCCTTGGACTGCAAGGAGGTCCAACCATTTCATTCTGAGGGAGATCAGCTCTGGGATTTCTTTGGAGGGAATGATGCTAAAGCTGAAACTCCAGTACTTTGGCCACTTCATGCGAAGAGTTGACTCATTGGAAAAGACCTTAATGCTGGGAGGAATTGAGGGCAGGAGAAGAAGGGGATGACAGAGGATGAGATGGCTGGATGGCATTACTGACTCAGGAGATCAACCCTGGGATTTCTTTGGAAGGAATGATGCTAAAGCTGAAGCTCCAGTACTTTGGCCACCTCGTGTCAAGAGTTGACTCACTGGAAAAGACCTTGATGCTGGGAAGGATTAGGGGCAGGAGAAGAAGGGGAGGAAAGAAGATGAGATGGCTGGATGGCATCATGGACTCAATGGACGTGAGTCTTAGTGAACTCCGGGAGTTGGTGATGAACAGGGAGGCCTGGTGTGCTGCAATTCATGGGGTCGCAAAGAATTGGACATGACTGAGCGACTGAACTAAACTGAACTGATGGCACTACTTACCAGTACAACGTGGGATTGACTGCCATCTCCCATCCTTGCACACAATTTCTTCTGCATCTTGAATTAAATAATTTTCTTTACATAGAATTGATATTTTTTCTCCATCCTGATATTTCACTGTAGTTGTCATATCTCGAGCATTGGGAATCTGAGGTGGAGGTGGGCATGGTTGTATTTGTGCTTCTGAAAATATTAAAATTAGATTTCATGGTGAAAAAGCATAAGTTCAAATATTAAAGGAAAATTTTTCAATAAACATAAAACTAATGATATATCATAAATAATCAAGTAATATGGCACTCTGTAATTATACTCTTAATCTTGTTTAGTACTTCAGTATATCACATTTGGTTCATAGTTTCATGATCTTTCTTGTAGTTTCTTCCTTTTATTCTTCCTATGCTCAATCTTGCATGATTTATGTAAAACAGATTTTATTTTATTTTTTCCTAACCTTTAGGATGCCTTAATTGAATTGCTCACTTAGTTATAGGTACTCAGGAAAAACTTTTATCAGAATCTTCTTTTTTTCAGCATATATTCATGATCCGATATATTGGAATTAGATTGAAGCCCTCAAATTTTTTTCCACTATGGGAGTTGATTAGCCAAACGAGAAACTACATTTAGTTAATAACCTATTAATTTGATGCTGATTCTTGAACAAGGTAAGAGTTAGATATGTTCACTGGGATTTAGAGTGTATTGTTTCAGTTCAGTACTCTCCTGGAGATAGAATTCACTAGCTCACCTGCACTGTTAAACGATATATACACTGATGAATGCACCTTCTTTAATGGATTAGCAAGAGGGTATAAAAGATCCCTCTGTGAACTGTGTCTGAGTCCATCAAATGGAGATACCTCAAATATCCAATTCATAATCTGAAGACAAAGCCTGTTCTGCTCAACTGAGGGAAGACTGCGTGAATACACCTGGAAGAATTTGGAGCCCTCTATGACGCCTTGGTTTTGCTTTCTCCTGTTATACTTCATTTCTATTTCATTAGAAACACTATGTAAGTATAGGCTGGAAACTCATAAACCCCTTCAAGGATCCAACATTTTATATTAAATTCAGGGAAATATTTGACTGAATACAATTTATTCATCATTAGTAATATCATCAGATTTTCTATTCTGATCTAAGTCAATAGGAGTATTTTGTGTGCTGTGTTGTGCTTAGTCACTCAGTCATGTCACACTCTTCATGACCCCATGGACTCCAATCTGCCAGGCTCCTCTGTCCATGGGGATTCTGGATTCTCCAGGCAAGAACACTGGAGTGGGCTGCCTTGCCCTCCTCCAGTGGATCTTCCCAACACAGGAATCAAACTGAGGTCTCCTGCAACTCGGATGGATTCTTTATCATCAGAGCCACCAGGGAAGACTTGGAATATTTTATGTTTCATCAAAAATATTTGTCTTATTTCTGTTTTAACTATTTTGACATTTTTATCAATGTATTTTCAAGAATTTATTTTCTTTTGTGTCTCATGTTTAAACATATTTGTTCTAATAATTTTAATTTGCTAAATGTCTTGCAAAAGTTAGTCTATACACTACATTTCCCCATAAACTGAATATTTTGCAAATCAGCTATTTATACTTTTTAACTTATTATAAAAATTTACATTTTAGTTTTTCTTCCCTTCTATGTTCTTTTCTAGATTCTAGATTGTATTACCTAATACTTAAGTCCCTTTTTTTGTAAAGCAAGTTTTAATCTATACAATCTTTGATTTTGTTGTATACTATAGATTCCAAAGTATATTGTTTTCATTTTACTTAATTTAACATATTTTCTGTCAGTAAATCACAGAAAAAAAATTTTTTTTAATTTTCAAGTTTTGTGATATGGGTGAATAAGTTGTTTAGCTAGCTTTCTTTTAATTTACAATTGCTTTTAATATATAGAGAATAATTTGAGGACACAGCACATGAAATTTATTAGGAATTCTTTTGTCACATGTAAATAATCAATTATCTATATTTCAATAAATTAGTGTGGACTTACAGAGAAGGCATATTATGAAAACTATGAAGACCTATTTTATAAATATTAGAAAGGTAATTCTCAAAGACTAAGCCATTATAAATATATATGTATCTAAAAATATATCAGAATACATGAAGCAAAGATGGGCAGAGCTGAAAGAAGAAATAGACAAATCCACACCCCTTTTTAGCAATTCTGAGAGCTTTCCTACTCTGATGGATAGAACAACTAGAAAAAGCTATTTTAAGATGTAGGTACATTTTAGAACACTATGAACAATGTTAACCTGATCTAGAAACTAGAATATGCATATACTTTATATGAAATGGACACATGATAAAGATAGACAATATATTGTGCAACAAAGAATAAAATTCAAGTATTAAAAATTTACAGAGTGTGTTCTATGACAAGGGAATTCGATTAGAAATCAATAAGAATAAATTATCTATGTAATCACTGATGGCAATCATCAAATTGTGTATAGCAAATATATGCAGCTCTCTAGATAATAATCATACCACAGTATTACTGTTATTGGAGAATGAATTATTTAGAAAATCATAAACATGTGAGAATTAAAAAACACATTTCTAAACAACAGTTACATCAAAGAAGCCACTAGGAAGATTAGAAAATATTTCAAATACAGTTAATTGAAAATAAAATTGATACATATTTATAAATTTTTGAGGCACAGGTAAAGCAATACTTAAAAGTAAAAAAAGAAAAGGTAGTTTTACAGGTTTAGATTTAAAAGCAGGATGGTTTGAATCAATGTTTTCATTTTTTATCTTAAAAAATGAGAGTAAAATTAAAATGAAGCAATCAGAATAAAAGGTAAATTAAGTTAGGTAAAATAGAGATATTTCTTGAAAAATGCAACTTTCACACAGCAATAAGACAATGTATAAAATGTGAATAGCATACTCTCTATTAAAGAAATTGAATTCTTCATCAAGGGAATTTTTGAAGAAATAATTCAAAAATTATTGGCTTCTCTGTCCATGGGATTCTCCCAGCAAGAATACTGGAGTGAGTAGCCATTCCCTTCTCTAGTGAATCTTCCCTACTCAGGAATTGAACCCTGGTCTCCTAAATTGCACGCAGATTCTTTACTGTCTGAGCCCCTAGGGGAGCTTATTGGTATGTCTGGAAAAATTGAGGCAGAAATAAATAGAGACATATCATGTTTATGATTTCAAAATTCAATATAGTAAAAGAGTCAATTCTCCACAATTCGTTTCTCATTACAAAGTCATCTCATTCAATATACAACCCAACCTTTTATCGAAATTTGTAAGTTTCCCCTGAAATTTCTATGCTCAAAACCAAAATAACTAAAGTAATTTTGAGTGAGAGGAACATACTTGGAGACTATTATCAGACTTTCAGCCTGCTAAAAAGCTAGTTACAAAGGTAATTTGGCAGCAGTGAAGATAGTTTAATGACTAAATAGAAAGTTCAGAAATAAATCAACACTTTCATAATTAACTGATTTTTCACTTCAATGGCTTTTCCACACATATTCTTAAAATAACTGACAATCCATCCATAAAAAATCAACTCATATTTTATGCAATCCTCAAAAATTAACATGAGACAGATAACATACTTAAATATACTCACATAAAATTATAGTTTCTAAAGAAACTGTAGAACATATGTACTTCACTACCTGTAAATGTTACTTGTTTCCTTAAAGATGCAGTTGTGTAGCAAGCTCTTTTAATTTTTTATTTGCTATTAATTTAGAATAATTTAAAAACATGAATTCCAAAGAAAAAAAAAAGAATTCCTTGAAATTTGTTGGGAATTCCTTTATCATATGAAACAATAAATTGTTTTAATTAACTATATTTAATAAGCTAATACAGATTTCCAGACAAGGAGCATGTCAAAAATTAAGAAATATTTTATAATTATAAAAAAGTTAATTCACAAGGGCCTATCAATCATAAATATATAATGATTAATATACAATGCTGTGTTTAGCCATTCGGTCATGTCCAACTCTTTGTGATCCCATGGTCTGCAACCTGCCAGGCTCCTTTATTCTTGGGGCTTCTCCAGGCAAGAATACTGGAGTGGGTTACCTCCATGGGATCTTCACAATACAGGGATTGAACCCAGGTCCCCCTCACTGCAAGCAGATTGTAGACTGATCTATCAGAGAAACTCAAGAATCCTGGAGTGGGCAGCCTAACTGTTATCTAGGGGATATTCCTGATCAAGAAATTGAACTGGAGTCTCCTGCATGGCAGGCGGATTCTTTACCAGCTGAACTACCAGGGGAGCCCACAATATACAATGTGCATCACTGCCGAATCTGTGGCAAGTCTTGGAAGCACAGAGGACAACAAAACAGGGAGGAAAATCAAATGGGTGCATTATGCCATACATAATGCATGGCAATTATTTAGAAGCTTGTTGTTTAATTCCCATAGTTATGCTTGTCTAAATAATTTATTCTCCATTAATACAGCCTTATTGTTGTGTGATTTTTATATAAGGATCTTTATAGGAGGGCGCCTAAGATGGCGGAGGAATAGGATGGGGAGACCACTTTCTCCCCAACAAATTCATCAAAGGAACATCTCAACGCTGAGTAAAATATACAGGGCAACTTCTGAATGCTGGAAGAGGACATCAGGCATCCAGAAAAGCAGAACATTGTCTTCAAAAACAGGTAGGAAAAATACAAAAGACGAAAAAAGAAACAAAGGAGGTAGGGAGGGAGCTCCATCCCGGGAAGGGAGTCCTGTCCCAGGAAGAGAGTTTTAAAAAGAGAGAAGTTTCCAATGCCGGGAAACACTCTCACTGCCGCATCTGTGGCAAGTCTTGGAAGCACAGAGGACAACAAAACAGGGAAGAGAAACAAATGGGTGATTAAGACCAACAGATTACGAGCCGTAACTCCCCCAGCGGAGAAGCAGAGCAGACGCCTGCATCCACCACTAGCAAGTGGGAGCTGGGCAAAGAGGTGCAGGAGACGCGGGCGGCAGCGCTTCTTAAGAATCGGCCGCGTAACTAGAGTGAACTAACTCAGGCTAGCACACCAGACTGTGGGACAGTTACCACAAGAAAAGCTCTAACATAAGAGACCGCCAGGACCGCGCACAGAACAAAGGATGGAACAGAAATAGCCAGCTGCAGACCAGCCCCCACCGGCGACAGGCAGCCAGAGTCGTAAGGGCTGGAGCGTGGAGATCGCAGCCCCAGAGAGACTTTACTGACCAAACTGCAAGCAGGCTTCTTTGCTAACTAAGACTTCTTGGGGTGCTGGGCAGTCAAAATTTGCCTGAAGAAAGGTGCCAGAGCTACACCCAGAAAACTGATCAGCAGGAACAGGCAATAAGTGTGACTGTGCTCGCCAGACACGTGAGCTACTTGGTACTGGGAAGGGCACAAAGCGCAGGCCCAATCGAGTCTGCGACTACCTGGGCCCCGAGCCTGAGAGGCTTAGACCAGGGAGGTGCATGCAACCTCGGGCCGGCCTCAGACGGTCCCCAGTGGAGAAACGTAGAGCCTGAGCTTAAAAAAAGAGAAGCAAAAAGCAAAGGAGAAAAGGAAAGATATAAGCATCTGAATGCAGAGTTCCAAAGAATAGCAAGAAGAGATAAGAAAGCCTTCTTCAGCAATCAATGTAAAGAAATAGAG
>SJXQ01000361.1:793883-823077 GCA_006408695.1 Aepyceros melampus
TGGATTCCTTTTATTTCTTTTTCTGCTCTGATTGCTGTGGCCAAAACTTACAAGACTATGTTGAATAGTAGTGGTGAGAGTGGGCACCCTTGTCTTGTTCCTGACTTTAGGGGAAATGTTTTCAATTTTTCACCATTGAGGATAATGTTTGCTATGGGTTTGTCATATATAGCTTTTATTATGTTGAGATATGTTCCTTCTACTCCTGCTTTCTGGAGGGTTTTTATCATAAATGGATGCTGAATTTTGTTAAAGGCTTTCTCTGCATCTGTTGAGATAATCATATGGCTTTTATTTTTCAGTTTATTAATGTGGTATATTACATTGATTGATTTGTGGATATTGAAGAATCCTTGCATCCCTGGGATAAAGCCTACTTGGTGTTGATGTATGATCTTTTTAATATGTTGTTGAATTCTGATTGCTAGAATTTTGTTAAGGACTTTTGCATCTATGTTTATCAGTGATATTGGCCTGTAGTTTTCTTTTTTTGTGGCATCTTTGTCAGGTTTTGGTATTAGGGTGATGGTGGCCTCATAGAATGAGTTTGAAAGTTTACCTTCCTCTGCAATTTTCTGAAAGAGTTTGAGTAGGATAGGTGTTAGCTCTTTGATTTGACTTTTCTCCTTTTGTTTCTTGATGAGTTTGGCTAATGGTTCGTCAATTTTATTTATCCTCTCAAAGAACCAGCTTTTGGCTTTGTTGATTTTTGCTATGGTCTCTTTTGCACTTATTTCTGCCCTAATTTTTAAGATTTCTTACCTTTTACTCTAACCCTGGGGTTCTTCATTTCTTCCTTTTCTAGTTGCTTTATGTGTAGAGTTAGGTTATTTATGTATTTATTTGACTTTTTTCTTGTTTTTTTGAGGTATGCTCGTATTGCTATGAACCTTCCCTTTAGCACTGCTTTTACAGTGTCCCACAAGTTTTGGGTTGTTGAGTTTTCATTTTCATTCATTTCTATATGCATACTTTGATTTCTTTTTTCATTTCTTCTGTGATTTGTTGGTTATTCAGCAGCATGTTGTTCAGCTTCTATATGTTGTAATTTTTAATAGTTTTTCTCCTGTAATTGAGATCTAATCTTAATGCATTATGGTCAGAAAAGATGCTTGGAATGATTTCAGTTTTTTGAATTTACCAAGGCTAGATTTATGGCCCAGGATATGATCTGTCCTGGAGAAGGTTCTGTGTGTGCTTGAGAAAAAAGGTGAAATTCATTGTTTTGGGGTGAAATGTCCTGTAGATATTCAATTAAGTCTAACTGGTCTATTGCATCACTTAAAGTTTGTGTTTCCTTGTTAATTTTCTGTTTAGTTGACCTATCCGTAGGTGTGAGTGGGGTATTAAAGTCTCCCACTATTATTGTGTTATTGTTAATTTGCCCTTTCATACTTGTTAGCATTTGCCTTACATATTGTGGTGCTCCTAGGTTGGGTGCATACATATTTATAATTGTTATATCTTCTTCTTGGATTGATCCTTTGATCATTATGTAATGTCCTTCTTTGTCTCTTTTCACAGCCTTTGTGTTAAAGTCTATTTTATCTGATATGAGTATTGCTACTCCTGCTTTCTTTTGGTCTCTATTTGTGTGGAATATCTTTTTCCAGCCCGTCACTTTCAGTCTGTATGTTTCCCTTGTTTTGAGGTGGGTCTCTTGTAGACAACAGATATAGGGGTCTTGTTTTTGTATCCATTCAGCTAGTCTTTGCCTTTTGGTTGGGGCATTCAACCCATTTACATTTGAGGTAATTATTGATAAATATGATCCCGTTGCCATTTACTTTATTGTTTTGGGTTCGAGTTTATACACCCTTTCTGTGTTTCCTGTCTAGAGAAGATCCTTTAGCATTTGTTGGAGAGCTGGTTTGGTGGTGATGAATTCTCTCAGCTTTTGCTTGTCTGCAAAGCTGTTGATTTCTCCTTTATATTTGAATGAGATCCTTGCTGGGTACAGTAATCTGGGCTGTAGGTTATTTTCTTTCATCACTTAAAGTATGTCTTGTCATTCCCTCCTGGCCTGAAGAGTTTCTATTGAAAAATCAGCCATTATCCTTAAGGGAATCCCCTTGTGTGTTATTTGTTGTTTTTCCCTTGCTGCTTTTAATATTTGTTCTTTGTGTTTGACCTTTGTTAATTTGATTAGTATGGTCTTGGGGTGTTTTGCCTTAGGTTTATCCTGTTTGGAACTCTCTGAGTTTCTTGGGCTTGGGTGATTATTTCCTTCTCCATTTTAGGGAAGTTTTCAACTATTATCTGCTCAAGTATTTTCTCATGGTCTTTCTGTCTTCTTCTTCTGAGACTCCTATGATTCTAATGTTGGGGCATTTAACATTGTCCCAGAGGTCTCTGAGATTGTCTTCTTTTCTTTTAATTCATTTTTCTTTTTTCCTCTCTGTTTCATTCATTTCTACCATTCTATCTTCCACCTCACTTATCCTATCTTTTGCCTTTGTTATTCTACTGTTGGTTCCCTCCAGAGTGTTTTTGATCCTCATTTATTGCATTGTTTATTATATACTGACTTTTTTATTTCTTCTAGGTCCTTGTTAAACCTTTCTTGCATCTTCTCAATCCTTGTCTCCAGGCTATTTATCTGTAACTCCATTTTGTTTTCAAGATTTTGGATCATTTTTTACTATCATTATTCGAAACTCTTTATCAGGTAGATTCCCTATCTCTTCCTCTTTTGTTTGGTTTGGTGGACATTTATCTTGTTCCTTTACCTGCTGGGTATTTCTCTGCCTCTTCATCTTGTTTATACTGCTCTGTTTTGGGTGGCCTTTCCGTATTCTGGCAGCTTGTGGAGTTCTTTTTCTTTATTGTGGAGTTTCCTCACTGTGGGTAGGGTTGAACAGGTGGCTTGTCAAGGTTTCATAGTTAGGGAAGCTTGTGTCGGTGTTCTGGTGGGTGGAGCTGGATTTCTTCTCTCTGGAGTGCAATGAAATGTCCAGTAATGAGTTTTGAGATGTCAATGGGTTTGGAGTGACTTTGGGCAGCCTGTGTATTGAAGCTCAGGGCTATGTTCCTATGTTTCTGGAGAATTTGCATGGTATGTCTTGCTCTGGAACTTGTTGGCCCTTGGGTGGTGCTTGGTTTAGTGTAGGTATGGAGGTGTTTGATGAGCTCCTATCAATTAATGTTCCCTGGATTAGGAGTTCTCTGGTGTTCTAGGATTTGGACTTAAGCCTCTTGCCTCTGGTTTTCAGTCTTATTCTTACAGTAGCCTCAAGACTTCTCCATCTATACAGCATCAATGATAAAACATCTAGGTTAAAGATGAAAAGTTTCTCCACAGTGAGGGACACCCAGAGAGGTTCACAGAGTTACATGGAGAAGAGAGAGCAGGGAGATAGAGGTGACCAGGAGGAGAAGAAGGGGAATCAAAAGGGGAGAGCAAGCTAGCCAGTAATCACTTCGTTATGTGTTCTCCACAGTCTGGACCCCTCAGAGATGTTCACGGAGTTACACAGAGAAGAGGGAGGAAGGAGACAGAGGTGGCTAGGAGGATAAAGAAGGGTATCAAAAGGAGAGAGACAGATCCAGCCAGTAATCAGTTCCCTAAGTGTTCTCCACAGTCCAGAACACACAGAGATTCACAGAGTTGGGTAGAGAAGGGGGAGGGAGGAGATAGAGGCGACTTGGTGGAGAAAATAGAGTCCAAAGAAAGAGAGAGCAGTCAAGCCAGTAATCGCACTCTCAAGTAAAAATGGGTACTGAAGATTGGGTTCTTAAAGGTACAAAATTGATAACAAATACCAAAAATCAAAGATTAAAAATCTAGAGTAGAGGTTGGATTCTCAAAAATACAATATTAAAGAAAAAAAAGTCATAAAAATTATAAAATATATACATATGAAGTTTGCTTTAAAAAATAGGGTCTTTTTTTTGCAAAGTAATAGTATGTTATAAAAATGAAAAAGGAGTAATACAGGGCTTAAAAATTAAAAAAATTATTTTAATTTAAAGAATGATAATAGTAAAAATATATCTAGGACTTTCTTTGGTGTTGTGGACAGTGTGGGGTCAGTTCATTTTCAGATAGTTCCTTGATCTGGCTTATACTTCTCAAGATCTATAGGCCCCTTCCTATGTAGTTGGGTGCTAACTACAGGGTTTTAATCGATTGCACCTGTCACTTCCAAGGCGGTTCCCTTCTGTTTTAGCTTCTTCTGTTTGCTGGTCTCTTCAGTGCTAATTTCCACCCTGACACAACGGGGCGGTGGTGGTCACTTTTTTAAGCTCACTTGTTCAGATGTGCTGTGGGAAGGGAGGAACGCTGCAAACAAATAACCCTGGGTGTGCTCTCAGTGTCTCGGCCACATGGGGTTTGCCCCAGCTCACGGCGTGTGTGCTTTCCCAGTCTACACTGCTTAGGCTCTAGGTTGCTCTGCTGGGAACTGAGGTCGGCCCCTGGGTTGTATGCACCTCCCAGGTCTAAGCCACTCAGGTTCAGGTACTCAGGTACTCCACAAAGGCGCAGACTCGGTTCCACCTGCGTTTTGTGCCCTTCCCAGGTCCGAGCAGCTCAGGTGACCAGGTGTTTGGCAAGCGCGGTCACTGTGACTTATCGCCTCCTCAGTCCCTGCTGCCTGGTTTTCTGGGTGTACAACTGGCACACCATCTCAGGTGAATGTCGACGGTCCAGAATCCCAAGAATTCTTGGTTAGCAACGAAGCCTACTTGGAGTTTAGTAGATGATGTCTCTCTGGGTTCACGATTGCCCCCTTCCATCTCTGGCTGCCCTTGCCTGCCTGTCTCTGGCGGGAGATGGGCCGGTCCACAGCTGGCTAACTCTGCTCAGTCCTTTGTTCTGTGAGCAGACCTGGTGGTGTCTTAGGGGCTTTTCGCAGGGTAGCTATCCACAGTGTGGTTTGCTATTTCAAATTATGTCCCTCAGATTGCCCTCGGGGCATTCAGGCCCGGTCCTTACTCTAAGCAGTGCAGCAGGTGCCTCCCTGCCCAGCCGCTTGCTGGTGGCGGATGCAGGCATCTGGGCTGCTTCTCCCCTGGGAGTTACCGTTGGGCACATATCTGTGGGTTTTAATTATTTATTTATTTTTCCTCTCGATTATGTTGCCCTCTCAGGTTCCAAGGCTCGCCACAGACTTGCCAGTGAAAGTGTTTCCTGGTGTTTGGAAATGTGTCTCTTTTTTAAGATTCCCTTCCTGGGACGGATCTCCATCCCTACCTCTTTTGTCTCTCTTTTTATCTTTATATTTTTTCCTACCTCCTTTCAAAGACAATGGGCTGCTTTTCTGGGTGCCTGATGTCCTCTGCTGGCATTCAGAAGTTGTTTTGTGGAATTTACTCAGTGTTCAAATATTCTTCCCGGTCCTTACTCTAAGCAGTGCAGCAGGTGCCTCCCTGCCCAGCCGCTTGCTGGTGGCGGATGCAGGCATCTGGGCTGCTTCTCCCCTGGGAGTTACCGTTGGGCACATATCTGTGGGTTTTAATTATTTATTTATTTTTCCTCTCGATTATGTTGCCCTCTCAGGTTCCAAGGCTCGCCACAGACTTGCCAGTGAAAGTGTTTCCTGGTGTTTGGAAATGTGTCTCTTTTTTAAGATTCCCTTCCTGGGACGGATCTCCATCCCTACCTCTTTTGTCTCTCTTTTTATCTTTTATATTTTTTCCTACCTCCTTTCAAAGACAATGGGCTGCTTTTCTGGGTGCCTGATGTCCTCTGCTGGCATTCAGAAGTTGTTTTGTGGAATTTACTCAGTGTTCAAATATTCTTTTGATGAATTTGTGGGGGAGAAAGTGGTCTCCCTGTCCTATTCCTCCGCCATCTTAGGACCACCTCCTACTTATTTTTTATTATTGAGTTTTAGGAGTTCTTTATGTATTCTAGATACAAATCTCTTATCTGATATAAAATTTTTAAATATTTTCTCCCATTTTTTGAATTGTCCTTTCAGTTTCTTGATGGTATCAATTGTAGTACAAAGTCTATAATTTTGATTAGATTCAACTTCAAGTCTTAGGAGAAATCCTAGTTTGTCATGACATATAGCCTTCTTTATATTCTGCGAGATTTGGTTTGCTAGTATTTCGTTGAGGATTTTTTAATATCTATATTCATATCAAAGATTGGTCTGTGGTTATTTTTTGGTGAATGTTTTGTCCTTAGGCTTCACGTGTTTTAACCAACTCCGTGTGAAGCCTTGGAGCCCATATGTCTTTCTGACAGGTTAAGCTATAGTTATTCTTTTTTGCCATTTTTCTAGTCTCTCTTCCAAGCTATATTTCCTCACTCACCAAATTTTATGAGGAAAAAGACAAGAATATCATGATTTGGTATACCCTACTTATAGAGTGGTGGCAGGCAGCCACATGGATAAGGACAAAATTCACATGGTTTTTCAATGAATCTCTTATTTTTTGTTTTCTGCTCCTTCAGGGTAATCTTTTCTTCCTTTTTACATTTTGTCTTTGTCTCTTATGTTTTACTTATTGGCATGGATAATTAGTTCTTTATTGGTATGGTTGTTGTGCTTTTTTGTCCAGATGAGAGAGACTAAAGTGATAGAAGTTAGTGATTTTTCCTCCATTTCCTAGGCTTCTTTTTCCTTAATTGCCTACATATCCCCTCAGATCTCTTCTTATCAAATCCAGGTATATTCGTGACAATTATTCTCATTATTATATGTATTCACTTTCACTAATACCATGTAAGTAATGATTAGGTTAGGAGCCACAGTGAATCAAATCAGCCCAGTACTCTGATCAGCACAGCACAAATCAGACAGTACTGTGTCTTTCTGATGAACCTTCACTAGCATTGGAAGATTATGGCCTGATATGACATGTTTCTGTTGTTGAATTCATTTTTGCCAGTTCTTAACCACTTTCCTTTCCTCTTGCCTTTTGTGTTTTTTTGTTAGTTTAGAGAGAGGAAGATTTTATAATCTGGATTTACTCTTCCACCCTTACAAAGAAGTTTGATCTACTATATCAGTTATTTTTTTGACATCTACTTTGTTATATATTTTTAATTTTTGATCAATTATAAACTGAAAGAAGGCATTAAGGGTGTATTACTGTTTTGTTTCTCTTCCTGTTGAGTTTTTAACCAATTTTACTTTATGTGTTTTGATGAATACTATTCATTGGGTAAAAGTTTATACTGATTAATTGCTCTTTAGAAACTGTTATCTTTTATCTTTGCCCTTTTTGCTTTGAAGTCAGCTTTGCCCGATATTCCTGTTGTCATCTTTTCTTTTTATACTTGGTTGTTTTAGATGTTTTTGTCTATTTCTTATTAACTTTAATGGAGTCTTATATGAGAAGTCTCTTTAACTGCTTAGTTTTCCTGATAGCATTTATTGATATGATATATATTTTAAACTTATTCTTGCATTTTTAGAATGAACTCCAGTTGTTCATGAAGTATTTGTAATGTGATGCTACTTTCTGTTTGCTATATTTTTATTTAATACCTTTATATTGATATTTATAAGATAGAATGGTTGTAGTTTTGTTTTTAAATTCATGGTAAAGATATGTATCAGTACACTTACCATCCATCTTAACATGTTTTAAGTGTATAGATTAGTAGCTTTAAGCATTTAGATGTTGTACAGTAGATCTCTAGAACTTTTTAACTTGTAAAACTGAACGTTTAAATCCATTAAAACACTACCTTACAACCACCTTTTTTCTCTGTTTCTATGATTTTAATTACCATTCATTATTTGTCTTTCTGTAACTGGATTACTTCAGTTAGCATAATGTCTTTAAGATTGATCCATGTTATAGCATGTGACAAAATTTCCTTCTTTTGTCAGTCATTCAGTGGTGTCCAACTTTTTGCAACCCCATAGACTGCAAAATGCCAGGTTTTCCTATCCTTCACCATCTCTTGGAGCTTGCTCAAACTCATGTCCATTGAGTTGGTGATACCATACAATCATCTTGTCCTTCCCTCCCTCCCCCCGCCCCTGTCTCTCTTTCTTCTTCCTTCTCTCTCTCTTTCTCTCTCATTACTTTTTTAAGGCTGCCTAATATTCCATATTTGGACCATCGAGAAAGCAAGAGAGTTCCAGAAAAACATCTATTTCTGCTTTAATGACTATGCCAAAGCCTTTGACTGTGTGGANTGTAGTCATGTATGGATATGAGAGTTGGACTGTGAAGAAAGCTGAGTGCCGAAGAATTGATGCTTTTGAACTGTGGTGTTGGAGAAGACTGTTGAGAGTCCCTTGGACAGAAAGGAAATCCAACCAGTCCATTCTAAAGGAGGTCAGTCCTGGATGTTCTTTGGAAGGACTGATGCTGAAGCTGAAACTACAATACTTTGGCCACCTGATGCAAAGAGTTGACTCATTGGAAAAGACTCTGATGCTGGGAGGGATTGGCAGCAGGAGGAGAAGGGGACCACAGAGGATGAGATGGCTGATGGCATCACCAACTAGATGGACATGAGTCTGAGTGAACTCTGGGAGTTGGTGATCGACAGGGAGGCCTGGCATGCTGCAATTCATAGGGTTGCAAAGAGTCGGACATGACTGAGTGACTGGACTGAACTGAACTGAGGTAAAATGTAACTCTGAAAAAATGATACCAAAATTAATTTTTTGTGTGAAAAAGTGTTATGAATTTGGCAAGAAACCTGCAAATTACCTCATTTATCTCCTTTAAAAATTATTTTATTTTATTTTAAAATTGGGGTATAGTTTACTTACAGTATTATTAAATATAGATTTCAGTTATACAACATAGTGATTCACAATTTTTAAAGCTTATACTCCTGTTTTAGTTATTATAAAATATTGGGTATATTCTCTGTTCTGTACAATATATCCTTGTAGCTTATTTATTTTATACATAGTAATTTGTGCCTCATAATCAGCTCCTTTATCTTGCCCTGAAAATTTCTGTAGGTTTTTACTTTCATAATTTTTCCTCTCTCCCTTATTTTTTTCTGAAGGTGAATGAAACTAGTGGATAGAAAAGGGCTGATATTTTTACAGATGAAACAGGATTTATGAAACATGAAAGAAATACCTTTGGGCTGTAGGGTTATTGGGATGAATCACAAATTAAGATTTTTTTTTTCCACCAGGACTAGAGGATTTTCTTTGGAGACTTTCCAACTTTTGGTCAAATAGAGAGTTGAGATTATTATTTATTTTTTTTAGCAGCACTGTGGAACAAAGGGAGCAAAAACCATTTTCATCTTAAATAAGAAAAATAAAGTCATAAAGAAGATAGGTGTAATTTATTCAAAGTTTTCTGCTTAATACTACACTTGAGTGTAAATTCTAGTTTATTTCAGTGTTACTTTTACAAGTTGCTGCACTTTAGTTAAAATGACACTTAATGATGACTTCATTCATTTTTGTTGTTCAATAGAAAACACAGACACCTTTATTGCAAACACCTGAAACTAATTATCGGAAACTTGATTCTAAAGTACCTCTCTCACAAAATGTATCTCGAAGCTTCCCATCAGCTGATCAGAGCAGATCTTCAAAAGATAAAAGAGACTATCTGCGTACACCTGCCAAAAATACTTTATCTACACCATTACCAAAGGTTTGTTGCTAAAATTTCTAAGAAAATTGTCTTTTTTTTAATAAAAAAGTCTCTGGTATCATATACCATATATATCTGGTATCAAACACATAGGTATAAAAACCTTTGTCTTGAAAGTTTTGGTTATTTGTTACACCAGTGTGAAATAGTTTAATTGTTTTATTCTATCACTGTACACAACTTAATGACATCTTGGGCAAATTTTATCACTTTCTGGCTTTTACCAGCATATAGGTTCCTGATAGACAAGCTCTAATTTTGACTTGAATTTTCCAGTATCACCTCAGTTACCTCCCTTTACTGTTGACTCCTCATCATCTTGTTGCTGGAGTCTTTTAGTTAGCAGTCAGCCCTTGTGAAGCAGGTACCACTAGCAAGGTGGCTTATATCTAGCTATCTTCAACATATCCACTTAATCCATGGGGAATTCTTTCAACCTTTCAATGCTAAGTGGTGGTGTATAATGCTCTACTTGGAGAAGGCAACGGCACCCCACTCCAGTATTCTTGCCTGGAAAATCCCATGGACGGAGGAGCCTGGTAGGCTTTAGTCCATGGGGTCGCTAAGAGTCAGGCACGACTGAGCGACTTCACTTTTGCTTTTCACTTTCATGCATTGGAGAAGGAAATGGCAACCACTCCAGTATTCTTGCCTGGAGAATCCCAGGGATGGACAGCCTGGTGGGCTGCTGTCTATGGGGTCGCACAGAGTTGGACACAACTGAAGTGACTTAGCAGCAATGCTCTTCTTCTCTGACTTCCCCTCTCCTCCTCTCTGCCATCTGTCTTACTTTGATTTCTTTTTACTTGTTCAGGTAGACATAAAGACAGATAAATAAGTCTTCTTCCTAGGTTTATATCCACCTAGGGAATGAGATGCCAGTCTCCCCTTCTAGAAGGCACCATTAGTCACTATAAGGCTCCTTTAAAAAAAAAAATTTTTTAACTAGAGAATAATTACTTTACAGTATTGTGATGGTTTTTGCCAAACATAACATGAATCAGCCATAGGTATACATATGTCCTCTCAATGGAAAATTATTCAACTATAAAAAGGAAAACTCGTTTTTAGAGTTATATCCTTACTTGCCTTGAGAGTTGATAGAGGAGTATTTCAACCTATCTTTACCTCCTAAGCCAAAATTTTGTGCTTTTCCCGTCCTGTTTGCATAAATTAACTGGGAATAAGAGAGATATCTGGTGATTGTTAGTCCTGTTCTACCACCTTTTAATAAGCCTTAGAGAAGGAGGTAGCCCTAATTATACATGGCTTTGTTTAGAGTGTAAGTTACTAGCAATTTCCCCCCCAACTTTGTGCTTTAGTTGGCAATTTCAGACAAAAATAGTCCCACTTACATCCTGTTTTATATATATTGAATTATATGTACAGTATTATCCACCTCATGGAAATTATGATAATTAGTAAAGTACATAGCAAGGCTTTTATATGAAATTATCTTGTTCTATTTATTATTTTATTATTCAAAATATGAAATGACCTCTATTAACGAATTGTTGTTAGGTTGCTAAGTCATATATAACTCTTTGCAACCCCATGGTCTGCAGCACATCAAACTTTCCTGACCACTATATCCTGGAGTTTGAGCAAGCTCATGTCCATTGAGTTGATGATGGCATCCAACCATCTTATCCTCTGGGCCCTCTTCTCCTGCTCTCAGTCTTTCCTTGCATCAGGGTCTTTTCCAGTGAATTGGATCTTCGCATCAGGTGGCCAAAATATTGGAGCTTCAGCTTCAGCATCATTCCTACCAATGAATATTTAGGGTTGATTTTCTTCAGATGTTCAAGCTGGATTTAGAAAAGGCAGAGGAACCAGAGATCAAATTGCCAACGTCTGTTGGATCATTGAAAAAGCAAGAGTTCCAGAAAAACATCTACTTCTGCTTTATTGACTTTGCCAAAGCCTTTGACTGTGGATCCCAACAAACTGTGGAAAATTCTGAAGGAGATGGGAATACCAGACCACCTTACCTGCCTCGTGAGAAATCTGTATGCAGGTCAAGGAACAACAGTTAGAACTGGACATGGAACAACAGACTGCTTCCAAATCGGGAAAGGAGTACGTCAAAACTGTATATTGTCACCCTGCTTATTTAACTTCTGTGCAGAGTACATCATGAGAAATGCCAGGCTGGATGAAGTATAAGCTGGAATCAAGATTGCTGGGAGAAATAGCAATAACCTCAGATATGCAGATGACACCACCCTTATGGCAGAAAGTGAAGAACTAAAGAGCCTCTTGATGAAAGTGAAAGAGGAGAGTGAAAAAGCTGGCTTAAAACTCAACATTCAGAAAACAAAGATCATGGCATCTGGTCCCATCACTTCATGGGAAATAGATGGGGAGACAGTGGAAACAGTGACAGACTTTATTTTCTTGGGCTCCAAAATCAGTGCAGATGGTGATTGCAGCCATGAAATTAAAAGATGTTTGCTCCTTGGAAGAAAAGCTATGACAAATCTAGACAGTGTATTAAAAAAGCAGAGACATTACTTTGCCAGCAAAATTCCATCTAGTCAAAGCTATGGTTTTTCCCATAGTCATGTATGGATGTGAGAGTTGGACCATAAAGAAAGCTGAGCGCCAAAGAATCGATGCTTTTGAACTGTGGTGTTGGAGAAGACTCTTGAGAGTCCCTTGGACTGCAAGGAAATCCAACAGTCCATCCTGAAGGAAATCAGTCCTGAATATTCATTGGAAGGACTGATGCAGAAGCTGAAGCTCCAATATTTTAGCCACCTCATGTGAAGAGTTGACTCATTAGAAAAGACCTAGATGCTGGGAAAGATTGAGGGCAGGAGGAGAAGGGGACAACAGAGGATGAGACGATTGGATAGCATCACTGATTCAAAGGACACGAGTTTGAGCAAACTCTGGGAGTTGTGATGGACAGGGAAGCCTGGGTGCTGCAGTTCATGGGGTCGCAAAGAGTTGGACATGACTGAGCAACTGAACTGAACTTTCTTTCAGATTAACTGGTTTGATTTCCTTGCAGTCCAAGGAACTCTCAAGAGTCTTCTCCAGTTCGAAAGCATCAGTTCTTTGGTACTCAGCCTTCTTTATGGTTCAATTCCATATCCATACATGACTACAGGAAAAATCATAATTTTGACTATATGGACCTTTGTTGGCAAAGTGATGTCTCTGCTTTTTAGTACACTATCTAGGCTTGTCATAGCTTTCCTTCTAAGGAGCAAGTGTCTTTCAATTTAATGGCTGCAGTCACCATCAGCAGTGCTTTTGGAGCCCAAGAAAATTAAATCTGTCACTGCTTCCACTTTTCCCCTTCTGTTTGCCATGAATTAATGGGACTGAAGTTAAAACGCTTGTTTGTAACTGTTAAAGCTTCAATACTTTGGCCACTTGATGTAAAGAGCTGACTCATTGGAAAAGACCCTGATGCCAGAAAGATTGAGGGCAGGAGAAAAAGGGGTGACAGAGGATGAGATGGTTGGATGGCATCACTTATTCAATGGACATGAGTTTGAGCAAACTCCAGGAGATAGTTAAAGACAGGGAAGCCTGGCATGTTGCAGCCCATGGGCTTGCAGAGTCAGACATCACTTAGCGACTGAATAACAAAAAACAACATCTCCATAAACATTGAGGAGAAAGCTTTTTTCCTGCCCCCCCTCCCCCTTTACCTGAGTGAGCTCCAAGTTGGGTCAAATACAGCCTTGAAATGAAGTTGTCTAGAGAATCACTGAGTGAGTGAAAGTGAAGTCGCTCAGTCGCGTCCGACTCTTTGCGGCCCCAGGCTACAGTCCCCCTCTGTCCGTGGGATTCTCCAGGCAAGAGTACTGGAGTGGGTTGCTGTTTCCTTCTCCAGGAGATCCTCCCAACCCAAGGATAGAACTTGGGTCTCCCACATTGCAGGCAGACGCTTTACCATCTGAGCCACCAGGGATGCTAGAGAATCACTAGACAGGTCAAATACTGACAACTTTTTGAGCATAACACTTTGAAAGAGCTCCCAAGTGTGTTTTGCTCTGTTCATTGGCTGCCAGGCTGGACCAGGAATGTCCTTTTTAAGAGACTAGGGGATGAGATGAGGAAAAGTTCAGGCACTGCTAAGTTTGCTCTTCTTACAGAGAGAGGTTCAGCCATTAAAAAATGAGAAACAACTGTTTAGGTTGTGGCAAGTTTTTTGTTAATTTCCACAGTTACAAACAAATTGATTTTGACCACTTTTACTGGCATTTTTATTGCTTTGTGGAAGAGCAAATTTTTGGAGTTTTACTCTGCCATTCTTGCTAATAGCAGTGACCTTACTTTTTCAAGACAATTTTAAAAACTTATAAAATTACATATTACAGGATAATATGGAATACTAAACATTGACTAATGGAATTACTTTATCAACAAAACATGAGCAAACTTGCTTTCTTATAAATCAGGATTTTTATGTAGTAATAAAATCTCTCAGTTCTTTGATCTTAATCATTGTTTGAAAAGTTAAAGTCTCTCTTAAGGTTGTTGCCTACTGAAGCTGGAATGTCTCTCCCATCCTTCCTTTCTCCTTCTCTCGCTCCCACTCCCCCATTATTTTATTAAATTCTGAATTAAATTCTTATCCAAAATTTCTATTTCATACACATGCCAATAATAATGGAGAGTTATTATTGATTGTTAAAGACTCAACCTGCCTTTATTAATAATATATGTTTTATTTGATGGGATAATGTTTTGTTTTGTTTGCTTTCTTTTGGATAGGCATATACTGTGAAAACACCAACAAAACCAAAAATTCAGCAAAGAGAAAACAAGAATGTACCCATTGAAGAAACTAATAGTAAAAAGAGAAAAATGGTCTTTGAGTTTGATATTAATTCGGATAGTTCAGAAACTACCGATCTTTTGGTAAAATTATTACAAATAATCAGCATTTATTGTTTACATTATTATGTTTCTACATTATTTCTTGATGTATGTGTATAACATATGTGCATAGTATCTATTACTGCAATACTGAAAAGAAGTAAAATTCTCCTATAATATAGGACTCTCTGCTTTTGCAGCATTTTAAAAAGTTAGGTTTAAAAAAAATCTCCCTAAACTTCAGAAAACAGGACATTTTGAAATACTTGATATGACATAGTTGGCGTTTGAGATGACTAATTCTCTTGTTTTCTGAAAGAGTGTTATTTTCTTTACCTTTTTCTTTTTGAGGCCCACTGAATACCTTTAATCTTGCTGAAGCCAAATTTGTTGTTCAGGACTCCTCTTGATTTTGCATATTATAAATGTTTTCTTTAATTTTATACCACTTATTAATTGAAAACAATAACATTTCTATGATTCTTAAAGAGTTAATGTGTTAAAAATGGCATGTTTAAGGAGGATAGTTCCTCTAGCAGTTTGTATGACCAGTTACTCCCTACTTCATACATATCATTATTTTCTAAAGACATAGTAATAATTTATTAAGAATAATTAAACTTATACTCATTTAGTTTTAAACTAGACTAATCTCATTATACAAAATGGAGCAAGTTACCAAAGATTCTTAATTACAAAATTGTAATTAAAGCCATTTGTTTTATTATTGCAAATCATAACTGTGAGATTCTTCAAGCTTTTATACTGCTTTGAGACTTCTGCTTTTATTTGTTCTGGAATAATGAATAGCTGAAGTCTTAAAATTGTAATTATTTAAATTAACTTAAAGAAAATTTCTACTCTAGTATCTCTTTGTTCTATAGATAATGATTAAGACTGTGAACCGGCACTATTGTAAAAACTTTACACAGAATACTTGTTATTTTTTAAAACAATCTAACACTCTAGAAGTAGAGACAGAGTTCTTATTCTCATTTTACAGATGAGGAAACTGAGTCACACTGCTACTTTTCCAATATCACATAACTAGAAAGTCATGGAGCCAAAATTTGAACACCAACTGTCCAGCTCCATGCCTATGTATGTCATTGTACACATAATTTCCAGGTAAAACTGAAGTCAAGATATTAAAGATATTTTTAAAAAGTGATGAGAATTAGTACAAAGAGCATGAGCTCTGGAATTAGAGATACTAGGTCTAGAATTCATACTGGTTTTTTTTTTTTTTTCTGAATTTAGGCTAGTTTCTTTACTTATCTGAGGTTTGGAATAACTCATGATTTCATGTCATTTTTAAAAGTAGCATCACAACCTTGTAAGACCATGAACACTACAGTATTTTATTTATACTATTACAGTTTAAATTATCTAAGAAGACATTTCACAATAGGCTTTATCAGTTATAATTATCACATGAAATTAAAGGTCTTTGATAAAGTCAAGTACATGGGAAATTATAAAGGCTGAAATGATTGTAATTTTGATTTCTAACTTTGTTTTTTATTTTCTACATAACTTAAAAGCTAATGCTTAGTGTATTTATATTGCTGGGCACATAATATATGAATTTTGACATCAGTAACAGAAGGAAAATGGAGCTGTTTGTTTAGGCTATTGAAGTTAGTATAAATTCAAATTAGGTTACTATAATGTTTGATTGTTATATGTAATCCCTATGGTAACCACAAAAGCATAGAATATACATAAAAGGAAATGGGAAGGAAATCAAAACATCTTGCTACCAAAAATGTTACCTAGACAGAAAAGAAGGTAATAATAGAGGAAAGGAGTGACCAAAACCAAATCAAAACAAAACATCTATAAAGCATATAGGAAATGAATATCAAAAGGGCAAAGTTAGTCTCTATCAGTAATTACTTACATATGAGTAATTTACAATGTATATTGGAGGATTATATACTCTAATAAACAAAAAAAAGACTCATGTTAGCTTCAAAATTGGCTAAATGTGAAAGGATGGAAAAAGATATGCAAATAGTAACCAAAAAAGAGGTGAGTTGCTTTTACCAATATCTGACAAAATAGATTTTAAATCAAAAAGTACAAGAAAAAAATAAGAACATTATATGTAAATAAGAGGTTCAATATAGCAAGAAGTTATGACAGTTTTAATCATTTATACACCTAATAACATACCCTTAAAATATATGAAGCAAAGCTTTATAGAACTGAAGAAATGGACAGTTATACATTAATAGCTGGATACTTCAATACCTCTCCTTCAATAATGGGTAAAACAACTAGACAGAAGATAAGTAAGGGAAATAAGATTGGAACAACACACACCAAATAGATTTAATAGACACATATAGAACATTCAGTTCAACAAAAGAATACACATTCTTCCCAATTATACATGGACATTCTCCAGGATAGACCATGTACATGTAGGTCCCAAAACAAGTCTCAATAGATTTAAAAAACTAAGCATCATATATAAATTATCTTCTCTGAATACAAAGAGATGAAGTTAGAAATCAGAAAGAGAAGGAAAACTAGAAAATTCACAAATTTGTGAGAATTAATACACTTATAACCAACCAATAGATCAGAGAAGAAAACACAAGGGGAATTTGATTTAGAGATGAATGAAAGTGAAAACACAGTACATCAAAACTTATGTGAGAGAGAAAAATCAGTGCTCTAAGGGAAATGTATAGCTCTAAATTCTGACACTGAAAAAGAAAAAAAATCAATAAACTAACTTTTTACCTTAAAGAACTAGAAAAAGATCAAACTATACCTAAAGATAACAGAGGAGGGAAATAATGAGATAAGAATGGAGATAAACAAATTACGGAAAGAAAACAACGTAAATGAAGTCAAAATTTATTTCTTTGAAAAAGTCAATTAAATTGACAAACCTTAGCTTGACTGACAAAAAATTGAATAACTTAAGTCAGAAATAAATTGGAGATGTTATTACCAACCTTTTAGAGACAGAGAGTACTGTGAATAAATGTGCCAACAAATTAGATAACCTAGAAGAAATTTAAAAAATGGAAGAACTACTTGAAATACACAGATTGCCTAAGCCTGTTCAAGAAGAAAGAGAAATTTTGTGACTTACTGAATTCTGCTGAAATCTTAGAATTTATGAAAATGATTGAATATTTTCATCCATGAACCTTCTGAAATTTGTATTAAATGTGACTCTAATGAGCAGGAAAAGATATTGTGAACTGTTTGCTTCTGACTAAATTTATGTTACATGTTCATTAACAAAATGGATTCTGGAGCCAGCCTACCTGGATTTTAATCCTGGCTCTATCTCTTACTAGCTGTATAGTCTTGGGCAAGTTACTTAATATTTGTGTGTCTCATTTCCTCACCTTTAAAATGGGTATACATATAGATCATAAAAATGTTGTAAGGATTAAAACCAATTAAAATATGCTAAGTGCTTAAAACAGTGCCTGACATAAAGAAAGAACTAAATAAGTGTTAGCTATTATTACTTGGGAAAATATTCAGAAATTGATAATTGGCAACATTTATAATTTTTATAGGATTATGAATGCTTATTATAAAGCCTAAGTATGTTTAAATAAAAAGGCTGGGAAAAAGAGTGGGGAAAGTGAAACTGAAATAGGAATCAGTAGAAAAACACTATTCATATATATCTTGTATTCTACATAGCCCTTTAGATGTATAGTTAGTAGCATCAAAATCGAATTTCCTTGTCTGGCAGACTGAGAGTTTAGTTTGTCATTGTCTTCTTCCTTCAGGCTTTTAAATTTTCTTTCCTTTTCTTTCTCCTTCCCCTGCCTCTTTTTTTCTTCCTCTTTATACTCTTCCATTTCATTCTCGTATGTGGAATATAGACAAAAATTTTATAATATAATATTAATGGTGGCAGCCTCCAAATTATATTTTTATATTTTTCTTTAAGAGCATGGTTTCAGAGGAAGAGACACTGAGAAAACTATGAAGAATAATAATCCACCAATTTCTCATCTTTGTGTCAGAACACCAAAAAAGGTAGTTATTTTGGAAAGCAAATTTCAAAAGCTGGATTTAATTCTTTTTCTTTTTTTGAGTTAAACATATTATGACTTTATTTTCTATCTAGACTCCTCCATCTCTAACAACTCCTGGATCTATGTGGAAGTCTGAAACTATGAGGAAAATGCAGGAGGACCGTTGGGCTGTAATTGCTAAGATGAATAGGAAACAAAAACTAAAGGAAGCAGAAAAGCTGTTTGTTTAATTTCAGAAAATCAGTGTGATAAAGTTATAGTTAAGTTTTTAATTATTATTTTCTAAAGAGCCAAACATATTCTGAAATTAAGACTTTTGATTTGTAAATAATTTGTTTCTTTATATTTTAATGTATCAGCCTAAATAAATGGGAAATAACCACATTGTTACTTAAAAATTTATAATTCTGTTCAGATAATTAGATGACTATTGTGGTTTTACCTTTTCTTGAATTGATGAAAACTTTTTTGGCTAAGTTTTCGCATTGTCCATTGAACACTAGGAACACGTTGTTGAGATATACTGTTTATTACTATTAAAATATTTTGGATTCACATAAATACTTCTCATTGTTTCTGTGGAGTCACCTGAGCAGCTAATCATAACTTTGCTAGTATTATTTATTTTTCAAATCTTGAGGTCATTTTATTTGTTTCACGGTCTGAAGCAGCTTTGATTTATCTGTTGATAAAATTGACAAATGGCTTTACGTTGCAAGAAAAAAGATTCTCCTGATATGACTTCCTAAAATACTTCATTTATTCAACATTCATTTGGCAAATATTTATTGAGTATCTGGATCAGCGGTAAAGAATCCACCTGCAATGCAGGAGAAGCAGGAGCCATGGATTTGATCCCTGGGTTGGGAAGATCCCCTGGAGGAGGAAGGTCGTAAAGAATCAGACATGACTCAGCACATATATATATGTACCATGCTAAGACTTAAGCACAGTTCTAGGTACTAGGGCTATACAAAAACAAGACTTATCTTTTTCCAGAGCTTACATTTTACAGGGAAAATAGGCAATAAACTATATAAACACATAGTATATTAGTTAAGGATAATTGCTAAGAAGAAATAAAACAAGAGTATTAGAGAGTGTTGAAAACACTTGAAGTTTTATGTAGAGTGACCCATACTGAAATGACATTTGAAGAGCTGATGAATAGTGAAACTGTGGCTATCTTGAGGATAACATTCCTGATAAAAGGAACAAAAAGTATAAAGGCCCAGAGGTGGAAATGTGCTTAGTGTATCTGGGAAGCAGCAAGGAGGCCAGTGTGGGTAGAGGACAATGAGCAAAAGAAGAGTATAAAGTAGAAAAGGCCTGTATTTAACAGGATAGAGAATTTGGGTGGACAGATTATATAATGCTTATAGGCTATTGTGAGAACTTTGGCTTTTACTCTGAATATGGTATGAAATTAGCAGACATTTCTGAGCAAAGACCATGATCTGACTTATGTTTTTAAAATAAAGCTCTTTCTGACTGCTGTATTGAGAACAGATTTTGAAAAGAGGACAGAGGAAAACTAGTTATTTTAATAATGCATATGAGAGATTGTAGTGGCTTGAACAAAGGTGAGAGCAGCAGAGGAATAAAGAAGTCAACTTCTAGATCTATTTTGAAGATTAGATGTGGGATATAATAAAAAGGGCCAAGCAATACAATTTTGACATATTAAGTCTAAAATGCATATTAGACATCCAAATAGAAATAGTTAAGTAGGCTTAGAGACAGATCCAGGGTAGTGATATAAATTTAGGAGTTAGCATATTTAAAGCTATCAGAGTGGATGAGAACATGTACAATTGTGAGCATGACTATACCTAGGAAAGAGAAGAAATCAAAGATGAGAAGGAACCATAAAAGGATTAGTTAGGGTAATAGTGAAGTCTAGCAAGAAGGTATTTCAAAGAAGAGTGATAAATTGTGTTCAATTTTGCTCAAAGGTAAGGTAAAATTGATTAGGGTGTCATTAATGTGGAGGTTTCATTAATCTGAACAATGGCAGTTTCGGGCTTCCCAGGTGGCACTAACTCAATGAAACTAAGCCATGTCCTGTGGGGCCACCCAAGACGGGCGGGCATGGTGGAGAGGTCTGACACAATGTGGTCCACTGGAGAAGGGAATGGCAAACCACTTCAGTATTCTTGCCTTGAGAACCCCATGAACAGTATGAAAAGGCAAAATGACAGGATACTGAAAGAGGAACTCCCCAGGTCAGTAGGTGCCCAATATGCTACTGGAGATCTGGAGAAATAACCCCAGAAAGAATGAAGGGATGGAGCCAAAGCAAAAACAATACCCAGCTGTGGATGTGACTGGTGATAGAAGCAAGGTCCGATGCTGTAAAGAGCAATATTGCATAGGAACCTGGAATGTCAAGTCCATGAATCGAGGCAAATTGGAAGTGGTCAAACAGGAGATGGTGAGAGTAAATGTTTACATTCTAGGAATCAGCAAACTAAAATGGACTGGAATGGGTGAATTTAACACAAATGACCATTATATCTACTACTGCGGGCAGGAATCCCTTAGAAGAAATGGAATAGCCATCATGGTCAACAAAAGAGTCCAAAATGCAGTACTTGGATGCAATCTCAAAAATGGTAGAATGATCTCTGTTCGTTTCCAGGGCAAACCATTCAATATCACAATAATCCAAGTCTATGCCCCAACAAATAATGCTGAAGAAGCTGAAGTTGAATGGTGCTATGAAGACCTACAAGACCTTTTAGAACTAACACCCCCCAAAATGTCCTTTTCATTATAGAGGACTGGAATGCAAAAGTAGGAAGTCAAGAAACACCTGGAATAACAGGCAAATTTTGCCTTGGAATATGGAATGAAGCAGGGCAAAGACTAATAGAGTTTTGCCAAGAAAATGCACTGGTCATAGCAAACACCCTCTTCCAACAACACAAGAGAAGNTGATTGAGCAGAACGGAATGGTCATAAATTCTGTAACATGATTGTTTGGGTGTCTGCAGAGGAAAACAAATCCTTCAGGAGCAAAGTCCTGAATATCTCTCTCATGGTTGTTAAGAGATTTTAGTCCTTGAAGTACATAACAGTTTTTAGTACCCATGCAACATGTCTGACTGTCTGACTCTTTGCAACCCCCTGGACTATAGCCTGCCAGGCTACTCAGTCCATAGCGATTCTCCAGGCAAGAATACTGGAGTGGGTTGTGATGCTCTCCTCCAGGGGATCTTCCTAACCCAGGGATCAAACCCAGGTCTCCTGCGTTGCAGGGAGGTTCTTTACCATCTGATTCATCACTAGGGGTATATTGGTACTTTAGATGTTGGTACTTTAGATGATACAATGTTATAAAGGTCTTAATAAAATGCATGGTATGATCTGGTTGGTTTTGTTAGAGGATGGAGGGCAGGTCAGCTGTTTGGTATCCCACAGGTGGGCTGAATTGCATTGACCAGGTTAATGGGATGTTTCCTTCCTACTGTTCACATTCTGTGTTGTTTAGGGGGATGGAGGCATAGTTTGAAACAGGGAGCCAGTGGGTATGGTTGTGAGAACAGAATACCCCTATGCATAGAAGAGGCAGGAAGGATCTCTTGTGTAGTTATACCTCTGGGAGTTCACAGGGCTTGTGAAACAAAAGGTGTTTGTGCAGTTTAACATAGCATACCCCATTCCTTGGGTCCAATTGTTAGGGGGAGTCAGGTTAAAATATTTGAGTAGCCCCCTGGAAGGATCAAGTGTGACTAGCAGATGTCAGGGGGTGGCAACTGTCCCTAATTTAGATCATTATTCACCATTGGAACCAGCAGATTTGGAAATCTAAGAAGGGGATCAGTAGCTAATTGGAGTGTTGACAGGATTTTCAGCATTCTTTTAAATGTTCCCTTTTGAGCCAGCATTGACAAAGAAGCTGCTTCCCTGGTAGGGGTGGCTCAACTAATCTGTAAAATGCAAGCAAGAGTGCAATAGCAAAACAGGCAAAAATAGGAATCTAACCCATCACATGTTTTTATTTATCTGTTGATGTCTATCTTTCTAATAGGTCTCCGGTTTTCTACCACCTCACAAGTGTATTGTTCCCCTGTTTTGACCTACAGAGATTTTGGAGATAAAAGCTTTAGTCTGAACAAATGTACCCAATTAGATATCCCTTGCAGTTCAACGGAGGTGAGTGTGGCTAAAATAACTCTATAGGAGCCCTTCCATTTTGGCAACAGTTGGTTGTCAAGAGACCCCGCTTTCCAAGTTTTGAGAACTTTGTCCCTGGAGTTAATTTGTGAAGAAAATGCCCCTTTTGCTGTATTTTTACCAGGAGCTGGCAGCACCTGGCTGGCATAGCCCTCCATTGCCCTCTGAACTTGTCCTAGACTAATAACATATCACAGGGACTGGCCTCTTCCTCATCTAAAAGAATGTCAATATCAAGCAAAGGTTTCCCATCAGTCATTTCAACTGGACTAAGCCCCAGAATACTCCTGGGGGATCCATGGGCCTTGAGGATTGCCGTAGGAAATGCATTGGTTTAAAGTTCATGAGTCTCTTGGCAGAATTTTGCGAAGGTTTTCTATAATGTATGGTCATTTTCCTCTACCTTCCCTGAAGATTAAGTGTGCCAAGAAGTGTGTAGCTTGTAGTCTATCCCTAGGACTGTTGTGAGCCCCTGTGTGATTTTGGCTATTAAAGGAGGCGGGGTGGTGGTGCGCTCTTACGGTCCCGAGGGGACTTTGGAAGTCCAAATATAGAAATTATTTCTTTTAAAAGGGGCTTAGAGACTTCAGTAGGCTTTTCAGATCAGGTGAGGAGGACTTTAACCCATCCCAAGAAAGTATCAACAAACACAAAAATTTATTTATATCTTCTTGTGATTTGTGTGAAATCAGCTGCCATCTTCACCTAGATCGGTCCCTTGGCATTGAATTAGCTTGAGTAATAAAGGGGGGTCAGGGTTGGGTGGGCCTGCAAGTTATCACGGTCACATAAGTCACCAGCAAGCATTAGTTGTTTCACTGTTCCTTTGAGCCCCTTCCGTGAAAAAAAAAAAAACAAAAAAAAAAAACAAAAAAAACCTTTGACATCAAGTCCCATAGTGCATTCCTCCCATAGTGGGTGGCATCATGCAAGCTCTTAAGGAGTTTACATTGTTAGGTTCCAAAGACTGCAACCTTGTCATCCATTTTATACTGGCCTGTATTTCCTTTCTTATAGCCTGTTTCTCAGAATTGTCTTGTTTCTATGGGGAATATTGGGGAAGGCTAGAGAGTTCGGGGTGCAAATCACTAGGGTCATAACTTGCTCATGCTCTCACGGTTGAGCATCCTGTTTTGCAGTTCAGTCGTTGCTCTCAAACCCTTGGCTCACAAAAGATGCCTCCCTCTATAGGTTCCTAGAGTAAATTATTGCTGCCTGGGTTGGAAAATCAGTGCTTGTTAAAGAGCCAGAATTCAATCTTTATGTTTTCTGAGAGAATTTCTAGCACTTAACATTCTTCTTTTCTTTCCAAATGGCAGAGTGAGCATGTAACACATGGAACCCACACTGGGTCAGTAAAAATATTTAATTTCTTAGTCTTTCCAAAGTCAGGGTGGCAGCACCTTGGCATCTATGACTTCATCTAAACTAACTAAGACACACCTCAACTTTTTGGTTCCCATCTCTGTAAAACTGCTCCCATCAGAAACCATTCAACCTTAGGGATATCAAGAGGTTCATCAAGAAGATCAAACCTGCTGGAATAAGTTTGTTGTATAGTATTCATTTATACACTGATGCTATAAGGCTCACCTCTCAACAACTGAAACAGTTGCTAGGTTTAGGGCATGGCAAACCTTTAATACCATGTCTATGGTGTCCATTAGTAGAGCCTGATAGCTTCTTAACCTTCCCCAGTCAACCAATGGTGTTATATTACTGTGAGATATAAGCCATGGTTGGAGAGTCTTTATACACATTCCATTAGAAAATATTTAGGACCTAAACAGAATTCTTATCTGAATCTTGCTTTGTCTCACTACTTATCAAAATTATCAATATATTGTAGCAGAATATATCAATATATTCCCTTTCTAAGGCTCATTTCCCTTAGCTTCCTTGTTAACATATTTCCAAAAGTATGGAGCCTGTCCCTAAGACCCTGTGGAAGCAACATACAGTATCTTGGGTAGCCTCCAGGTGTCAGGGCCCCTCCGTGCAAAGTAAAAAGCTATTGAGAGTCCGGATGTGAGGAATGCAGTGACATGCATCTGGGAGGTCCAAAGCAGGGGAGGTCCAAAAGAGAGGAGTACTGAGCGGTCCTTGACATATGGGTGAGGAGGGTGTGTGAATTTAATGCCATTGGGTGTATGGGGATGACTGCCATATACACTGCTCCTAAATCTTGCACAAATTAATATTCCTTGTTAATCTTCAGAACCAGGAGAATTGTGGTACTGCAAGGGGATTGTAGGACCCAAGGAGTCCCTCTTCCAGAAATTGGTGAGCAGTGGTTGGATCCCCTTCAGTGTCTCAGGCTTTAAAGGATATTGCCTTTTCCAGGGGTATTTTTTGTTTTATTTAGGGCTTTAATCTTATTTCTCTTGAGGGGATGCAGTTTTGCCCTTTTTGACACTGAGGTATTCCAAAATACAGGATCCAGCTGTTCTCTAATTGTTTGGGGGATGTCTTGGGGGAATGTTTTGATGACAAAAATGTAGATCAGCTGGTGCTGCCAATAGATGCATTATCTGCTTAATTCTCTACTTTCTTGGACTTCACCACATCCTAAGAATATACTAGCTCCTAATTTATTTAGCAAACCTCTTCTGAGAAGGGGGATAGGGCATTCTTCTGGCCTAAACAAAAAGGAGTAAGTAATAATGGACTCGACTTTTCAGGAATGGGGATATGTATATTGCCTTACCTTTGGTGGCCCATAACTCTGATCACAGTACAGTCACAGTTGGAGAGGGAGCCAGCTGGCCAAGTTAGGACAGAGCAGGCAGTCCTAATGTCTATAAGAAATTCAATTCTCCTACCTGCCATGTTGAGGGTGTCCTGAAGTTCCCTCAGAGTGATGAAAATGGATCATGTAAGGTCTGGAGCTGGCAGGCACTCAGGTCCCACCGGTTGTTAAGGAATCTCTCACTGGAGAGATTGCCAAGGAATTGGGGCCAGTTGAGGTTGTCTCTTGCATATCTCACAGGAGGGTACTCAGATCATTTCCTCTTCCGTTGTCCCTCTTCCCACAAAAGGCAGGCTGGTTTTGGCCCAGGTGGCTTCTTGGCTCTGTCACGTTTTCCCGGCCCTCCAGCGTCCCCTTGAGATGGAAGGTTGAATCAGAGCAGCTTAAAGCTGTTTTTTTTTGTTTGTTTGTTTGTTTTATTATTCTATCCTTATTGACCCTCTCTTGTTAAATGTTGGTTATTATAGACTTTGAATGCCTCCTCTACCAAGGTTGACAGTGAAGTTTATGGCTCAGCCTCAACTTTAGTAATTCCCCCTTGTTATCAGGAGTGGACTTGATGATAAAATGCATGGCTGATAGTGATCTCCCTTCTGTGGACTGAGGGTGTGTATTCAAATACTTGCTAAATGCCTCTGTCATTTGAATCAAGATGTCATTTTTTTTCCTGTGTAAACTTTTAGATGTTATCATAATTTACAGGTTTCTTTATGCATCATTTTATTCCTTCCAATAGATAAATAATATAGTCTCATCCTAGCCTGGACTATGTGATCTTCAGGGTTGAAGCATGGGTCATCTGAGGTAGCATTACCATGATCTGAGGTTGCGTTCCACACAGCTGATAATTTGGTGGTGGGGTTGGTGGCCAGTAGGCTGTTTGTGTTTTCTCTTTTTCAATCTATACTCCTTTCCATCTAGGGTGCAACAATGGACCAGAACAACTCCGATGTCCTTTCAGGTCAGGGAAAACATTAACTCCAGCCCTAGGTTCATCCCTAAACTTGTCAGGACAACCTTCAAACCTCTCCTTACAGATTTGAGAAGAGGACATGCACTCTAGTAATCCCTCCACTCCCATCAGCTACTTCCCAGTACTTTTGTGGGGCAAAAGTGTAGGCTAACTTCAAACTTGATTGGAAACCCATCGGGGATGTTATGAGGGATCTAATTTTGGGGTTTCTGGTGTGAATGGGTAAGGGGAGGCCCAGAGGCTAAAGGTGATGGTGAAGAGGAGGAAATGGGGGCCTCAGAAGGAGGCTTGATGAGCTGATGGCTAGTTGGTGGTTGAAAGAGGGCCTGTGAAATTGTCTGGCTGTGAATCTCTTGGGGGTGACACAGAAATAGAGGCAACACACACAGAGCAGGAATCCCTCAGACTGGAATGTTAGTAAAGTTCCATAAAGGCCTGCATATGTAAGAAGAAAAAAATAGGAAAGACAGAAAAAGTGATTCAGATGGAGAGAGATTGCCCTTTCAAACCGGCCCTCTGCAGGGGTCTATTCAGACACCAGTTCCAGGACTTCAAAAAAGGGGGCAGTGAAGAGGGGGCACCCTGTCCACTGCCCACTGGGGCAATCAATCCCAGGAACCAGCCCTTTGTACATTGTCTGAGGGACTCTGATTCACAGGGAGGCTTTGTACCCACAGGTGTACATAAAAATCTGCTTCTTCAGCCTGTTCCTAATGGGACTTCTCTTGGGGACAAGAAAAAAAAAAAAGAGGGCGGGGTGAGAATATTGTGATGATTGGACTTTTAGCCACCACATGATATGAAGGTTGAACATCTATCACTCTCAGAAATCTCCTTGGACCAACATCTGCAGGGTATGAGGCAAGCCTCTCCCACCTGTTTGTCATTCAGCCAAGATGAGCTATCGTTGGCCAGAAGGAGCAGGTTTCACACACTGAAGGGAGTGGTGCTGTAACCACTGGACATTCACTGTTTCTGGGAAGGATATGACAGTGAAATAGATAAGGACAGAGAAAGGAGAGGCAGAGAGGGGGTGGGGGGATATCAGGAAAGGGAAGAGGACAAATGGGAGGGAGAAGTGTCCCCAGAATGAGATACTGAGGCCCTCAGGGACCCAGAAGGCAGACTTACTAAATGCTGTGACACTGAAAATAAGAGATTCAGGCAGACCCTTGTCACCCAGAGGAACTGTTTTGTGTCCTGGAGGTGACAGCATTCTCTCCCAGGGAGGGAAAAAAGGCCCCACAAGCATTTCCAGTGTCACCATGAAGTATGTTAGCTACCTGCTAAGTCACTTCAGTCGTGTCCGACTCTGTGTGACCCCATGAACTGCAGCCACCCAGGTTTCTCCATCCATGGGATTTTCCAGGCAAGAGTACTGGAGTGGGTTGCCATTGCCTTCTCCTATAAAGTATGATAGAGACCAGGGTTAAACTCTTTAATCAGATATACTGATTATAGAGAAGGAATTTTGGAAAGGTTTTGATAGGATTCATGCTACAGCACAAGGGAGCAAAAGTAAGCAACATGCTCACTCAGTTTTTATGAAGTCCTATCATTTTTATCATCAAATTAGCTTCTGGTGCATTCTAAAACTTTTGTTCTAAATCTAGGTCATGATAAATATTGCCTGAGTTTCTTCTGAAAGTTTTGTAACTGTAGACTTGCACTTAGATTTATAGTTTATTTGAAGTTGATCTTTGTATGAGTTGTGTGACTTAAGTCAATCCATATCTATTGTTTTTGCCTATCGATGGCCAATTGTTACAATACCATCTGTGTAAAAAGCTATCTATTCTCTATGTAGCTATTCTTACATCTCTGCTAAATATCAAATAACTATTTTAAAAAATTAATATAATTTTATTTATTTTAATTGGAGGTTAATTACAATATTGTATTGATTTTGCCATACATCAACATGAATCTGCCATGGGCTTACATGTGTTCCCCATCCTGAATCCCCTTCTCTCCTCCCTCCCCATACCATCCCTCTGGGTCATCCCAGTGCACCAACCCCAAGAATCCAGTATCATGCATCACACCTGGACTGGTGATTCATTTCATATATGATAGTATACATGTTTCAATGCCATTCTCCCAAATCATCCCACCCTCTCCCTCCCCCAGAGTCCAAAAGACTGTTCTGTATATCTGTGTCTCTTTTTCTCTCTCGCATACAGGGTTATCATTACCATCTTTCTAAATTCCATATATATGTGTTAGTATACTGTATTGTTTTTCTTCCTGGCTTACTTCACTCTGTATAATATGAAACTGGAGTTTCATCCACCTCATTAGAATTGATTCAAATGTATTCTTTTTAATGGCTGAGTAATTCTCCCTTGTATATATGTACCACAGCTTTCTTACCCATACATCTGCTGATGGACAACTAGGTTGCTTCCACGTCCTGGCTATTATAAACAGTGCTGCAGTGAACATTGGGGAACATGTGTCTCTTTCAATTCTGGTTTCCTCAGTGTGTATGCCCAGCAGTGGGATTGCTGGGTCATAGGGCAGTTCTATTTACAGGTTTTTAAGGAATTTCCACACTGTTCTCCATAGTGGCTGTACTAGTTTGCATTCCCACCAACAGGGTAAGAGGGTTCCCTTTTCTCCACACCCTCCCCAGCATTTATTGCTTGTAGACTTTTGGATTGCAGCCATTCTGGCTGGCATGAAATGATATCTCATGGTGGTCTTGATTTGCATTTCTCTGATAATGAGTGATGTTGAGCATCTTTTCATGTGTTTGTTAGCCATCTGTATGTCTTCTTTGGAGAAATGTCTATTTAGTTCTTTGGCCCATTTTTTGATTGGGTTATTTATTTTTCTGGAATTGAGCTGCATAAGTTGCTTGTATATTTTTGAGATTAGTTTTTTTTT